>CAJRAI020000031.1:12500-32500 GCA_907164885.2 Dolomedes plantarius
TTTATATATAAGTATAGATTTGATCATTTTCTTTCAAGTTGATGGGAAAATTCATCAAAAAAATTTTTAAATTTTAAAAAAGTACTTATTAATACACAGAATTGTCAAGTTTATATGATTCAACAGAAAATTTAAAAACGTGGTATATAAAAAGTTCTTTTTACCTTGTAATTATCTTTGTTTATTTCAACCAGAAACACTGTCGACATGAGTTAGGAAGTTTCAAAAAGTCAGCGACATTTCACTTACTTGTATCATTGAGCAAACATTTATAATTTATTTTAGTATCACTAAAATTTCTTCCCATGACTAAATACTTGTAAAATTCCGACTTATAAAACTTATAAAATTCCGACTCGGGACTTCTCCGTTTCAGTTGTTTGATATTCCAGTCACCTTTTGAACAGTGACTTGTTCTCTGTACTTTTATTTCAGTATTAATAATTCTGTCGTTTAAAAGTACCTGGAAGCCAGATAGCTTGTAGCTTAAGCGTTAATAGCCTAGTTTTTGTAAATCTATTATTTACCATCTCACTTTTAAAACTAAGTGCATTTAACGCCTGTAATGAACTACTTGAGTCTGAATATATATAAACTGCTTTATGACTTTGTCCAATAGCATCTTCAACAGCCAATTGTATTGCATACAGTTCAACACTAAAGGAACTCGCATTATCAGATAGCCTTTGTTTTATTTCCAATACTTTGAAATCCTTTATATATTTACTAGCGGCCCGTCCCGACTTTGTCCGGGTTGAACAAAATATTATACCAATAAATTTCCAGTTGATAGCCAATAAATTGCAAATCTATTTTTTACCTTAATAATAACCTAAATAATACCTTAAATTAATTTTATGTTAGTTAATAATTAAAATAAATTTTTTAAAAGAAAAAAGCGTGCCGGTGAACGGCTAGGTTCGAACCGCTAGCGTCAGAACAGAAGCCCACCGCGATAGCACCACGATAAGGATCGTTGAAATCTTCGGGATAAAAAGCGGTAGAAGACAGTAGCGGAAACAATGGAGATTGTTAGGATTAAGCCCCTAACTTTATTTCTACTGATCAGCTATACATAATATATAGCCTATGTCCATCTGGAAAAATGTACCTTTCAAACAGTGAAAGAATTTTTCAAATAGGTGCAGTGGTTCTGGAGATTACCCTCCACGTACAAAATCGCTCTCTCTTTATATATAAGTATAGATTAATATCTGCACCAGTTTTTCCATTCATGCGGGAGCCATCCGTGTAATCTATATATATAAAACAGTTCCGTAACTGACTCATTCATTCACTGACTGACTGACTGACATACAACGCACAGACCAAACCGCTGGACCTAAAGGGCTGACATTTTACATGGCGATTCTCCTTATAGTGTAGGGGTGCACTAAGCAAGATTTTTGAAAAATTCTTAGATTTTTTAAAAATTAAATATTTAAGCTGTTTTTGTAACATTCTTTAAAGTTTGCATTTAAAATAATAATTTGAGGGTTATAGAATTTACATCACGAGAGAGATCCTAAAAAACCCTTTAAAATGAAATCTTTTTCGAATGTTTACCTCCATCTTCTGATTTTTGGTGAATTTTCAAAGATTCATTTTTAGAATTTAATTTATTAAATGCCGATCACGTGGTTTCTTTTCTTTTTTGCGATACTTTAAATTAATTTTGCGTCACGTGCATAACAACGAAATAAATTGACAAAAAATATTTTTTTCTTGCTAATAAAGCAGACAATTGGACATTATTAAAAAAAATTAAAATACAGTAAAAGAAATGTTCCTCTAACTGTACTATATTCTTTAGCATGTTCTATTAGATTTAATTTGAATATTTTCTTCTACATTATTTTGTCTATAAAAATATCCGTTACGATTTTTGTATAAATATATTTTTTGTATATTTTTGGCATTAATTGCATACATTGACCGTTGTATTTCTATATATATATATATATATATATATACAGTAGACGCTCGTTAATTCGAACTCGGTTAATTCGAACTTTCGGTTAATTCGAACTAATCCAAAGGCCCCCAAAAAACTTGTATTGGAGCTAATGTTAAAAATATCTCATTAATTCGAACTAAATTTTTATCAATTCGGTTAATTCGAACTAAAAATTTGACAAAAAAATTTTCTTTTTCCTCAGTTAACGGAGAAAATACACGCTGTATTTATTATTTTGTGTGTCAAAATCACCTATATTTTTTTCTATGTAAAGAGGCACATGCCCGCATTCCTAGACTATTGCATTTCCGCTAAACGCTAGTGGCTATTGTCCTTATCAGTGCTTAACGGACAAAGCGACTTTCCGTTATTTGTATCGATTTTCTTAGAATTTCAGAAAAACCAGTCTTTACTACAGATTCTAGGGAGCTGCGTCAGTTATGCTTGCAGTGCAGACAAGTTAATGTGATCTAGTTTTCTTCCTCAGTGTGTGATGTGAAAGTGTAAAAATTCAGGATCTCTACGCTTGGAAAGTACAAAACCCTCATTTTGGAGACAAAGGTAGAAATTTTAAAGAGAGTAGAGAATGGCGAATGTAAAACAAAGTTAGCAGTTGACTATGGAATTTAAAAAAATGCCTTGTCAACTAATTTGAAAAGCAAGGAGTCAATTTTAGATTCATAGGAAAAATCAATATTTTCTAGAGGAAGGAAACGCGTGAGAAATGCGTCCCAAGAAGTTCTAGAAAAAGCTCTACTGCTATGGTTCCAGGATGTTAGATCTCGAAATTTTCCGATAAATGGACCCCTAGTGCTGACGAAAGCTGATGAATTGGCAAGTCGAATGGGCATGAAGATTTTAAATGCAGTGATGGATGGCTTTCTCGATTTAAGTCAAGGCAAAATATTTCTTATCAAACTGTATGGGGCCAAAGCTCTGATGTAAACGAAGACGTATGCACTAATTTCGGTAGGAAACTGCCAGGGCTTTTCTCTACTTACCTGCCGAAAGATATTTTTAATGCGGCCATAATGGACAAAGCCATAATGGACTCTATTAAAACTCTGGAAGCATTTATTCAGATGGAACCTTCCTCTGAAAATGAATTGAAATGTTTACTTCAAATCGAGAAGCTGGCTGAACAATGTACGCATCATAAACAGAACCAAACATCCATTTTAAAGTTTTTCCCCAAAGTGTAATTCATATTTTTAATAAAAGTTTACTTTCTACTGCATATCTTCTGCTTCATTTTATGATAAAGGTAAGTCTCTATTGCTTTTTAATATGTGTAAGGTATACACAAGATTCGATTCACAAGAATCGAACTTTTGAGTGAATTAAAGAAGCTGCTTTAGATATGCTAATTTCGGCATACGCGCTTAGTATAAATACCACGCAGCGTCATTAATGAAAAGGGGAGGTTGTTAAGGTTGAAAAGGTGTTATCCTGCGCTAGTGCTTAGCGGGCCAGAAGTTTACATGGCAGTACTGCTGGTTTGACTTACTGTTCGTGCGTATAAAAAATATATTGTTCTTGAAAGCTATGTTTATACATTCCGTACAAGTAGTACGCATGCTTATTGCTGTAAAGCCAATTATATGTGCAACGAATTCAATAAACATTGTTTCATGTATAAACTGTGTGTGGTTCAAATTCAAATAGAGAGCCACTTCAAATTATATACACCCAGGTCTGGGTAGAAGTGAGCATAGAAACTCTATACTGGCGCCCGAAAATATATATACCCTGGTAGTTAGCGTTACATTTGTAACGAACAACATAATTGAAATTAAAAACTGTGTACTGTGTACTTATATTGATAAAATTGTTGCAAGTACTTATATACTATTTAAAAAATGAGTGTTGTAGAACAAAATCCTGCTGGAAATTTTCCTCGGGTAATTATGGTTCAGCATTTTGCGCCATTCGAAGCCACCTTCAATGGCGGCCCCTCAAGCCAATTCCTAAAGAAAATTGGGCATTACTTTCAGCAACAATGCACCCCAGAGGGGGATAAACTTAAAATTGCTCTAGCCGCTTTAAGAGGTAGTGCATATCAGTGGTACACGTGTATGAAAAGCAGTAATCTGATTTTTGACTATTCGTCATTCAAGCAACAGTTTCTTAGCGTTTTTCCAAAGACCTTTAATCAAAGAGAAATTGAAGCGGAAATTTATTCGCTAAGGCAACGTGAAGGTCAGTCTGCATTAGATTTTGCTACGGAAAAGATTTCCAAGTGTGAGGAATATTTAGAAGGGGTAACGGAAGCGGTAATCTTAAAAATAGTTATCCAACGTTTGAAGCCAAGTGTTCAAGATTTTTTAGATAATCAAACAATTACAAGCAAGGTTACCCTCCTTCAAGCTTTAGCTAAACATTACAATAGGCATTTCTTCGCTACCCCCTATCCTAATTCAGGTACGAGAGATTTTATACACCCCAGCCAAAATTTTTCGCGAGTTTCAAATCGACATCGTGGACGGCATGATAGTAAAGCCCAACGTTATAGTAACATTAGTGCGCTTACATTAAAAAATGTGCAACTACCTTATGTGCACTTGCAAATTGATTCAATTCCCATAACAACTTTACTTGATACCGGCAGCGAAAGGTCGTACATGTCAGAAAAGTACTTCAAATCGCATTACGACATGAAGCGCTTAAACACACATAATAAATTACGAACACTTTCAGCTCAAGGGGAAGAATGTCAAATATTAGGCTCATTATTGACACACATTAGTATACAATCCCAAAAAAACGACCTTGTTTTTCATGTAATGCGAAATATGCAACTGGAGGTTATCCTAGGGATTGATTTTTGCTACTCGTGTAATGTAGCACTAAATTTCAAGCAGAATTCTATCTCGGTGCAGATGCACCAACAGTCCAAAGAAGCTGTGCTGCCCGTTCCGGTTGACTTGTCGAAAACGGACTTAAAAGAAAACGAAAAAGTTCGTTTACAGACTACTTTAAACAAATTTGCCGAGGTATTTTCAGACAAGCCAGGTATTACTCACGTTACAACTCACAAAATTGATACGGGAGACAGTCCCCCAATTCGTGCCAGCCCATATAGGTACGATACAAACAAGCAGAATGTTATAGACATTCATATTGATAAAATGCTTCGCCAAAATATTATTTCGCCGGTCGATAGTCCGTGGGCAAGTCCGGTTGTGTTATGTCGAAAAAAAGGCAACTTGCCTATTACTGATCCCGAAGCCTGGAAATTTGCAGTTGATTACAGGGGGCTGAATAAAGTAACAAAATTCTCTACATATCCTATGCCAATAATTGAGGATATTCTTCATAGTTTAAAGTCATTTAAATACATGACTACTTTAGATTTAACATCCGGGTTTTTCCAAGTACCTATGGCGGCTGAAGACGTTAAAAAAACGGCGTTTATAACAAAAAAAGGCACTTTTGCGTTTCGTCGCATGCCCTTTGGACTCAATGGGGCACCTGGCACATTCCAAAAACTTATGGATATAGTACTAAGGCCTGTTTTAGGAAAGAACGTTGCCGTATACCTCGACGACATAATTATTACGGGGGAAACTTTAACCGAGCACTTAGCTCTTTTACAGGAAGTGCTCTCTCTGATAAAACAGGCTGGCTTAACAATAAATACAAAAAAGTGTCAGTTCGTCCGCAAAGAACTACCGTATTTAGGATTCAAAATTACGCGTCAGGGCGTTCAAACGGATTCATCTAAAATCGACGCTGTAAAAGCGTTTAAAATCCCACAAACGGGAAAACAACTTTCGTCGTTTCTTGGTCTTTGCTCATATTACCGCACATTTATACCTGCATTCTCGGAAGTCGCCGAACCGCTTTACAAATTGCGAAAGAAACGCACTAAATTTACGTGGAGTTCTGAAGCCCAGAACGCCTTCCAAACATTAAAGCAGAAATTGATCCAAGCTCCGGTACTACGCCATCCAGATCACAAGCTACAATTCGTAGTGCAAACGGATGCTTCTAATGTCGGAATCGGCGCTGTACTAATGCAGGAAAACCAACCTATCGCTTTCACATCGCGAACTTTAAATTCCGCAGAACGAAACTATACAACCACTGAAAGGGAATGTTTGGCTATTGTCGTAGCACTCAAAAAATTTCGCTGTTATTTCTCAGAACAGCCGGTTCGGGTTATAACTGACCATGCTGCTTTAACCCGATTATACTCGGGCAAAAATTTTACGCCCCGTGTCATTCGCTGGGCATTAAAGATCCAGGAATACAACTTAATCATTGAGCATCGTCCGGGGAAAGGAAATCTGGTAGCGGATGCTTTAAGCAGAGACCCAGAGGGGGAGTCGATAACTCAATGTGAAATGCTCACTTCTATTGTGCTAGATAATAAAACGCAGTTAAAAGAAGAACTTCGTAAAGACCTGGAATTCGGAGATATAGTTAAATACCTAGAAAACCCCGAACAATTTTCCGGAGTTAATCTGCATGCTATACAGGGTAGAGCACAGAACTACTATGAACTAGTCGATGATCTCCTTTTTTACAAATCATCCACAAATCGGAATGGTGAAATTCGTCCCGTCATTCCATGTTCAATGAGAACACACATTCTACATACTCTTCACGATTTACCTACAGCCGGCCATATGGGTATTCGAAAAGCTTTTTCTCGACTTAATGATGTGGTTTACTGGCCCCAAATGAGGAAGTGGGTCACCCAGTACGTTCAAAGCTGCGACACTTGTCAGCGTACTAACTACACATATTACCGTCCCGCGGGTTTTTTACAAAGTATCGTGGCCACGTTCCCTAATGAAATCGTAGGGATAGATTTATTAGGCCCATATCCCCGTAGTGCAAGTGGAAAATACAGGTTCTTACTCGTAATAGTCGACCATTTTTCAAAATGGACCGAAATTATACCCCTGCGTAGAGCCTCAGCCAAAGCAGTTGCTGATGCATTTACACATAATTATGTTTTGCGATATGGTGCCCCTGTAAAAATTATTAGCGATAACGGTGTTCAGTTTGTCAGCGAAGTTTTCACGGACCTGTGTCGCAGGCTTCAAATAAAACATGCAAAAATGGTCACTTATAGACCACAGTCGAATATTGCGGAGCGGGTAAATCGCAATGTAGTTAAAATGATTCGCGCATTTATACAAAACAATCATAAAACATGGGATCAACATATACAGCAGTTTGCGTTTGCATTACGTTCGGCCGTCCACGACTCGACAGCCAAAACACCTGCCGAAGTTTTTCTAGGCAGAAAGATTATCACCCCTTTAGACAGTCTATTCTTCGTACCGGGGCAAGCGCCTCAATTTCAACTAGCTGATATTCAGGAGATGCTTCGCGAGGTCAAGCAAGTTAATGACCAGATGCGGAAGCAACAGAAGATATACTACGATAAAAATCGTAGGGAGGAGAAATTTGAAGTTGGGCAATGGGTTTTAAAAGCCACCCACTCACTATCTAACGCCAGTAAAGGCATAGTCGGGAAATTTTGCCCGAAATTTCAAGGTCCGTACCAAATAAAAAAGGTAGCAGGCCCAGTGGTTACCTTACAAGAAGGCCAACAGCAAGTTCCCGCAAATATAGACCAGATTAAGAGGTATATAAACCGTGCAGATAATACCCTGTTTTCAAATCAAGTGCAACAAGGTTCACAAGGTTCACAAGATGCTGGACCCTCGGGGGTCACCAACGAAGACCGTCCTCCCCCTACTCACGATTCCGGTGATAACCTGCATGAGGGAAGCAGCTCCACTCCTGCACAGGAACCCCGGTCAGGAGTTAAAAGAAAGACTCCCATGACTTCTCCATCGTCGGCGCCTGACTCTCAGCCGTTCGAACATCCACGCAAGCGGGGGAAGCAGACGCAAAGGAAACGAAAGATCTCTGCCGCCCAACAAGATCCTCCTCCCAAGAGACCTCCTGTCCATCGTCAAGCCGGACCAGCGCCTCAGGACCAACGACCTGCTGCACGAAGGATGCCCACACGGTCAACGAACCCCTTTACTAGGACTGCGACCGTCAAGAGAGGTTCCACGGATTGGACAGACTGGTGCAAGGAAGTTGCTGCATTCATGAGGAACAAGTCTTGTATCAACTTTCTTATTCTAACTCCCACCCTTTAATAAAACCGAACCAAATTGGTTTGAAATTCCCCAGTGTATATACTGTGTAAACATTTTGAGGGGAAGGGGTGAGCCACTGAAAAAAAAATACGGCATACTGTTGTTTTATAAATTTTTGAAGGGGACATGTAGTGACTAGGAAAAAAATACATACTGCACAATATACCAATTAACCACTAATGTACTAACTTTACAAATCATGACACATGTGCATTATAAATTGGGGGAGAGCAGATACAGTCAAGAAATGTCATGCTGTGCAATTGTGTTGTCACTTTTAATTAAAATAGATATTTTAGGGCGCAGTTGGCATCCCAGTATCCGCAATTCTGCAAATCCACTGTTTGATGGTGTCACCTGGACCCTTCGGGGTTAGTTTTGTAAAATGGTAGTGGCGTTTTTCCCCCACACAACGTGTGGAAGGTTTTTTGGCTTTGCCACCCATTATGTAAAAAGTCAGACCAGCACGCGTTTTCAATTAGTTAACTGAAGCCGTTCAGACCTCAGTTACCTAATTTTTTTTTCGAGGGAGGCCAGTGTAAGGTATACACAAGATTCGATTCACAAGAATCGAACTTTTGAGTGAATTAAAGAAGCTGCTTTAGATATGCTAATTTCGGCATACGCGCTTAGTATAAATACCACGCAGCGTCATTAATGAAAAGGGGAGGCTGTTAAGGTTGAAAAGGTGTTATCCTGCGCTAGTGCTTAGCGGGCCAGAAGTTTGCATGGCAGTACTGCTGGTTTGACTTACTGTTCGTGAGTATAAAAAATATATTGTTCTTGAAAGCTGTGTTTATACATTCCGTACAAGTAGTACGCATGCTTATTGCTGTAAAGCCAATTATATGTGCAACGAATTCAATAAACCTTGTTTCATGTATAAACTGTGTGTGGTTCAAATTCAAATAAAGAGCCACTTCAAATTATATACACCCAGGTCTGGGTAGAAGTGAGCATAGAAACTCTATATATGTTTAACTTTAGATAACATAGTATAACATATTTTCTGGGGTTATACATACTAGGAGAGTTTTTCTTCAGTGATACACATTTAAAGCTATATATTTTGTCTTAACATCGGATAATTCGAACTTTTTTCTGGGAACCTTTGAGTTCGAATTAACGAGCGTCCACTGTATGTATATATATATATATATATATATATATATATATATATATATATATATATATATATATATATATATTACATCAATTGTATACATTGATCGTCGCATTTATTATAAATATATATATTTATTTTTTTGGCATTAATTGCATACATTGACAGTTGTATTTAATTTGAATGCATTCAGTAGCGAAGCGCGGGTTTTCAGCTAGTTATAGTATATGCATCGAACTGTACCTCATTAAAATGGACCTCAAACCGGCCCATTCCATTTCCAAACGCAGTAATGCCACGAATGACACGAACCAAGCATAGGTAACGCACTGTTGCCATTCGGGAAAGCAGGAAGAGTGCTGCGAAATTGCTTGATTTTAAGATCGGTAAGTGGAGGCATGAGAAGAGGAAGGAAAGAAAGGTTAATTCGTAAGTACCATCGCCTGGAACACAATAGCGCATTCAAATCGAGCAACAAAGGCAGGCTTTTGTAATACACACGGGAAAGAAACACTTGTGTTTCGGCGTAGAAAACAAATCTGCAGGTCGAGCAAACGGGCTATTTTTAGTAAGTACTTGTTAGAAATAACAGAATTTAGATGTATAAAAATTATTCTTAGAGATACGCATGCTCCTATATTGTATATACACACACACGCACACACATACATATATCTATCTATACTTATATATAAAGAGAGAGCGATTTTGTACGTGGAGGGTAATCTCCAGAACCACCGCACCTATTTGAAAAATTCTTTCACTCTTTGAAAGGTACATTATTGCAGATGGACATAGGCTATATATTATGTATATCTGATCAGTAGAAATAAAGTTAGGGGCTTAATCCTAACAATCTCCATTGTTACCGCCACTGTCCTCTACCGCTTTTTGTGCCGAAGTCTTCAACGATCCTTAGCGTGGTGCTGTCGCGGTGGGCTTCTGTTCTGACGATAGTGGTCCGAACCTAGCCGTTCTCCGGCACGCGTTTTTCTTTTGAAAAATTAACTTTAGTTATTAACTAACGTAATATTAATTTAAGGTATTATTAAGGTTATTTTTAAGGTAAAAAAAGATTTACAATTTATTGGCTATCAACTGGAAATTTATTGGTATAATATTTTGTTCAACCCGGACAAAGTCGGGACGGGCCGCTAGTATATATATAAAACAGTTCCGTAGCTGACTGACTGACTGACATACAACGCACAGACCAAACCGCTGGACCTAAAGGGCTGCCATTTTGCATGGTGATTCTTCTTACAGTGTAGGGGTGCTCTAAGAGAATTTTTTGAAAAATTCTTCTTAGATTTTTTTAAATTAAAATTTTTAACCTGTTTTTGTAACATTCTTTAAAGTTTGCATTTAAAATAATAATTTGAGGGTTATGAAATTTATATCGCGAGAAAGATCCTAAAAATTCCTTTAAAATGAGATCTTTTTCGAATCTTTACCTTCATTTTCTGATTTTTGGTGAATTTTTTAAAGGTTGATTTTTAGAATTTAATTTATTAAATGCTGATCACGTGATTTCTTTTCCTGGTACTTTAAATTAATTTATCGTCGCGTGCATGACAACTAAATAGACAAAAAAATTATTTTGTTTTTCTTGCTACTGCGGCAGACGATTGGACATTATCCAAAAAAATATTAAATTACAGTAATTCTAAACTCTACGGCCCCCTCCGCTTTCGCGTAAAAAACTGCTCCAGGTTCCATTAGGACCTAGCCCGATTTTTTTTCTTTTTTTTTAAATATCAAACTTGTTACACAGCATAGCATAATTATAAATATTCAACCGAACGGTCCGTGGTACAGTAAAAGAAATGTTCCTCAAACTGCACTATATTAACTGCACTATATTCTTTAGTATGTTCTATTAGATTTAATTTGAATATTTTCTTCTACATTATTTTGTCTATAAAAATATCCGTTATGACTTTTTTTATAAATATATTTTTTCAATTTTTTTTTACATCAATTGCATACATTGATCGTTGTATTTATTATATATATATATATATACATATTTTTGGTAGTAATTACATACATTGACCGTTGTATTTAATTTGAATGTACTCCGTAGCGAAGTATGGGTTTTCAGCTAGTATATATATATATATATATATATATATATATATATATATACACTGAAGTGCCACTGAATTAGGGATAGCAAAGCCTATGCAAATTGTGTAGCGCTGCGCATCATGTATGAGCAAGTGAGGGCGAAGTGGTAACTGCATATATAGCGCGTACTGTGGTTGTTCTGAATTAGTTGTTGGAATTGCCAGTATGGGCAAACTGCTTGATTTAGACGCCTTCGATCGCGGACAAATCGTAGGTGCGCGACGCATGGGCCATTCAATTTCCGAAATCGTCAGACAGCTAGGATTTTCAAGGTCGACAGTGTCAAGAGTACACCAAGAATACATGGATGGTGGAAAAAAAAACTAGCGATCGGGCAAACTGCAAAGGACAATTAGCCTTGACAGTGCGTGGTGAGAGATGGCTCTGGCGTATTGTACGTAGCCAGCGAAGCCAAACATTAGCTCAAATTACCACCCAGTTTAATGACGGTGCCAGTCGTACAGACAGTAAACGGACTGTGCAACGCTCGCTTCACCGTATGGGTTTCGGGAGCCGTCGACCTACGAGAGTACCATTGCTCTATACTCGCCATCGGGCTGCACGTCTTGCCTGGGCAAGAGAGCACAGAGACTGGAGTGTAGAGGACTGGAAACGAGTAGCATGGAGTGATGAGTCTCGATTCCGACTACTTAACGCCGACGGGAGGCTGAGAATATGGCGTCAAGCTCATGAAGCCATGGATCGTGCATGCCTGGCTGGAACTTTACAAGGGCATGGTGGCTCAATCATGGTCTGGGGTGTTTTTTCGTGGCACAGTTTGGGATCTTTGGTGCGTGTACCAACCTCCCTCAATGCAATTATGTACGTAGAGTTGCTGGGTGATCACCTCCATCCGTTTATGCTGTTCTGTTATCCGCACGGTAATGGAGCTTTCCAGCAAGACAACTGTACCTCTCACAAGTCCCGGTTGGCTACTGACTGGTTGGATGAGCATTCCCTCTGACTTCTCTGTCATGAATTGGCCACCTAGAAGCCCAGACTTAAATCATATTGAGCATCTTTGGCATGTTTTGGAACAAGGCGTGAAAGGTCATCACACAGCACCAAAGAACCTTACTGAATTATGGACAGCTTTAACTAATATTTGGCAAACCATTCCCGTGGAACGTTTCCAGAAACTTGTTGAACCTATGCCTCGTCGTGTGGCAGCCGTTATAAAGGCCAGAGGAGGCCCAACTCGTTACTAGGTTGGTATCCCTAATTCAGTGGCACTTCAGTGTATATATATATATATATATATATATATATATATATATATATATAAATGTAACAAGAAAACGCGTCTTCCTAAATTACTTTACTTTAAAGCATATTCTATTGTTAATAAAGTACGACCCCTTTTTCCAAAATTGCGACCTAAAAGTAAAATAAGATAATTTATCGTAGCCCTGCAGATCATTAAGCAGGCATGTGAAGTATCGGAACTCAATAACATCCCCAGATATGAGTGTTAGAAGTTTATGAGATTCCGAATGTCAGTATAGTGTCAAAATTCTTGAAGAGCCCTCGATCCACTCTGAATTTATGTATTGTATAACGTCAAAAACCCCACTTTGCAAGAACTTTATGGCCACTTATCCTACGCCCAGGTCAACAGTTCGCAGCTCTAACAAGCGCGGGATCTATCAGTCCCCGATAAACTTAAGTGGACACGTGAACTCCATGAATCTAAAGTCTCCTAAGTAGTTTAGGCCCTCTGGCGACAATATCGCAAAACACCCATTTAATATTGCATGAACAGAAGACTTTTCTATCTTCGTTTCTAACTCTTGTTGCTGTCGGACCTACTGTCCACAGTCCGGTGGTTACAACGCTTTTCTCTTAACTCTCCAATGTAAGCACTGCTGTTTTTACGTCCCGTCCTGGCATGGACGCCGGACAAGTCATGTGGCCGCTGCAGCTAATACATTCGCGATGCTTCATAATTGAATAAAGGTGATTTCCTGGACATCGTCGGAAATGTGTGCTTCCTCTTCTATGGCTCCGCGTGTGTTACGCTCCTAAATTTCGTAAGTGTTTTCCTGAATGAACACTCAGCCCTACTGCATCACTCCTCGTACCGAATGCACCTCCGATAAGTTCTACGCATCAATTCCCTTGTGCTAAATGTTCCAAATGTGATTATTATCACACACACACACACACATATATATATTACCTAATCGTGTGCAACTGAAATTGCATCTTCTCGAAAATTTTCGAAAATGGGCAGATCAAAGTTCATAATCAAACGTAATTGTGAAAACATTCCATCAGAAGTCTGTAAAACATTTACTGAGGATGAAACCGGAAGCCAACCGTTTATTCACAGGAGCTATCTGTGCAAATATGTTAATTCGATTGAAAAAAAATATGGCGTTATACGCCACTGACCCCGCAAGCAAACAAAGGAGCTCTTAAAAGCTTTTCAGGGCTCCGATTTCCGGAGTCGATATTAAAAGAAACGCGCAGCCAAAGTGTTGCGATAAGGGAGCTGGGAATAGAGCGTGGTAATTGTTCTTTTTTCCTTTCGAAAGCCCATTAAGTGGTTTTTTATTGGCGAGGGAAAGAACAGCGTTTCTTTTCTCCGCTGCCGCAACCTTGATGTCATCAGATTCTTTTCAAAAGCTCGTTTACTTCATTCTCTCACATATTTGCATGTCCTAGCGTTTTTGTTATCGACCAATACGTGTGGCTTCAAAAAATAGGAATCACTGCAGGATACGTAATGGTAAACTCAGGCCTCTCATAAGTCCCAAATGCGTGTGTGTATATATATATACACACACACATATATATATATATATATATATATATATATATATATATATATATATATATATATATATATATATATATATATATATATATATGTATATATATGTATATATATATATATGTATATATGTATATATACATATATATATATATACATATATATATATATATACATACATATATATATATATATATATATATATATATACACTCATGGACAAAAAAATTAGCGCACCAAGAAGGAGTCTTCAAAATGAAACGAAATTTTACATACGTAATGACTACTTTGATATAAGTAAATGATCAGAAAATCAAAGAAAAAGGATAATTTATTTCAGAGAAAAAGGCAAAAGAACGGAGGAGTTAATACTCCGTTGGACCCCCTCTAGCGCGAATGCACGATGCGATACGATCGGGCATTGAGTCATACAAGTTCTGTGTGATGTCTTGAGACATTTCGTTCCATATTTGCTGTAACCTTGCCTCTAGTTCGTTCAAACTCGTGGGATGCCCAACTCGTCGTCCCAAATGATCCCAGATATGCTCGATTGGAGACAAATCTGGGGATCGGGCAGGCCAAGGAAGGGTAGTAACAGTGCGGAGACAGTCTTGTGAAACCCTAGCCGTATGAGGCCGAGCATTGTCTTGTTGAAAAATGGCTCCTGGGAGCCGTTGCATGAGTGGTAACACATGTGGTTGCAGGATTTCATGAACATACCGCTGGGCTGTCATGGTGCCACGGAACAATACTAGGGGTGACCGTGTATTGTAGGCAATGGCACCCCATACCATCACACCAGCTGTGGGAGCGATGTGTCGCTGTACAGCAAAGGCAGGATTGAAGCTTTCACCACGGGCTCTCCACACACGAACACGATTGTCATCACTGCCGTGATTGAATCTGGATTCGTCGCTAAAGACGACCTGGTTCCATTCCGCTGCAGTCCAGTTTCCTCGTGCGCGGCAAAACTCCAAACGGAGGCGTCGATGGGTGGGCGTCAAGGGCAGCACACGTAATGGGCGCCGCGATACCAACTGTCCTTCAGCCAGGCTCCTTCGTATGGTTCGAGAAGACACAGAGGCCCCTAGTGAATGTGCTACCTGTGCCTGGATGGCGGCCGATGAAGCAGTTGGCTGTACGCGTGCATTTCTTACGATGTGGCGGTCTTCTCGACGACTGGTCTGTCGAGGGCGTCCTGAGCCTGGTCTTCGTGTACATGACATCTCTCGGGTCCACTGGTCCCAACACCTCCTCACAACACAATCAGAGCGGCCTAATTGACGAGCAACTCGCCTAGCTGACCACCCAGCTTCCATCATCCCGACGATTCTCCCCCTCTCAAACTGCGACAACTGCTTATATTGTCTTCGAACATGGCGTAATGGCATGTCTATCTCAGCTGTTCCTTTGTAAATGATTCAGCACACTCAAACAAGCTTTGGTTACCTGTTTTATACTCCACAGAGTACGATGTTCAACGCCCTCTACCGGCTATACGTAATGCGCAATCACGCTGCATTTCTAATCATTTGCAAATCTCCCCGACATGTACCTTCATTGCAAGTTTCGTTACGATCCCGCAATTATTTCTAGGTGCGCTAATTTTTTTGTCCATGAGTGTGTATATATATATATATATATATATATATATATGTATATATATATATATATATATATATATATATATATATATATGCATATATATATATATATATATATATATATATATATATATATATATATATATATATATATATATGTGTATATGTATAAAATGCCCGGTGGCGTAGTAGTTAAGAGCGTCAAGCTGCCACGCTACAGGTCCAGGGTTCGGTCCTACGACTATGCACGGTCGACTCAGCATTTTATCCCTTACATACATAGTGGGTCGATAAAATGAGGACCAAGCAGGCTTGTGAACTAAACTCTCAGGGTCCCTCGTCAGATTGACCACCTGACCGAGATAGCCCGCGGTCAAGAAAGCGGAGATGGGCATCGCCGACCTTGATCCACAGGGGACTGTTGCGCATGAGTTTAGTTATAT
Source organism: Dolomedes plantarius (assembly GCA_907164885.2). NCBI lineage: Eukaryota > Metazoa > Arthropoda > Arachnida > Araneae > Dolomedidae > Dolomedes > Dolomedes plantarius. The sequence goes on from CAJRAI020000031.1 coordinate 28,662, forward strand.
ATATATATATATATATATATTACACCTTTCCAAATTTATTTAGTTTTAACATCAATTATCAGTTATGATATCCTGTCCGAGCACTGGACTCAAATGATTCCGTCCCCAGAAATGTTTCACGTATTTTTCTCTTATGTGCAGTCATTTTACGTATCTATAATCAAATTATTCCACCAAATCTTTTGTTTATATCATATTTGTAGTTTTTTTCATGTTTGTTGATACTTCGTAATGTTTCCTTACTATTCTGCCGTCTGGAATAAACAAAGGTATCCCTGACGGCGAGAACTATAAAAACATACGGGAAATCGAATCTGATCCCTTGGTTTCTATTCGAAGTAACGGCAGCTTAACTTATATTAGCATAATAGTAGTTATCCAACAACGCTCTTGAACCGTACAAATTTTGCATCGTTCAGGGACAACCAGGCACGACCACTGAACATTCCACTAACAAAGCATTTCCGCAATCAGAATTACGGTGGTCCGTTTATTTTTATTTTTATTTACAGTTACGTTATGTTGTTAAGTAGGAAAGAAATTACGATTTACAGAGACCATTTAAATATGAAAAACGATTAATATATTTACGGGGCAAGAAGAATCGTTTTCCGTTGCCAGGCAGTTCTTCAAAAATTCCATACTTTAATTCGACCATTTAAATACGAATAACGATTAACATATTTACGGGGCAAGAAGAATCGTTTTCCGTTGCCAGGCAGTTCTTCAAAAATTCCATACTTTAATTCGACCATTTAAATATCAATAACGATTAATATATTTACGGGGCAAGAAGAATCGTTTTCCGTTGCCAGACAGTTCTTCAAAAATTCCATACTTTAATTCGACCATTTAAACATGAATAACGATTAATATATTTACGGGGCAAGAAGAATCGTTTTCCGTTGCCAGGCAGTTCTTCAAAAATTCCATACTTTAATTCGACCATTTAAACATGAATAACGATTAATATATTTACGGGGCAAGAAGAATCGTTTTTCGTTGCCAGGCAGTTCTTCAAAAATTCCATACTTTAATTCGACCATTTAAATATGAATAACGATTAATATATTTACGGGGAAAGAAGAATCGTTTTTCGTTGCCAGACAGTTCTTCAAAAATTCCATACTTTAATTCGACCATTTAAATATGAATAACGATTAATATATTTACGGGGCAAGAAGAATCGTTTTTCGTTGCCAAGCAGTTCTTCAAAAATTCCATACATTAATTCGACCATTTAAATATGAATAACGATTAATATATTTACGGGGCAAGAAGAATCGTTTTCCGTTGCCAGGCATTTCTTCAAAAATTCCATACTTTAATTCGACCATTTAAATATGAATAACGATTAATATATTTACGGGGCAAGAAGAATCGTTTTACGTTGCCAGGCAGTTCTTCAAAAATTCCATACTTTAATTCGACCATTTAAATATGAATAACGATTAATATATTTACGAGGCAAGAAGAATCGTTTTTCGTTGCCAGGCAGTTCTGCAAAAATTCCATACTTTAATTCGACCATTTAAATATGAATAACGATTAATATATTTACGAGGCAAGAAGAATCGTTTTTCGTTGCCAGGCAGTTCTTCAAAAATTCCATACTTTAATTCGACCATTTAAATATGAATAACGATTAATATATTTACGGGGCAAGAAGAATCGTTTTTCGTTGCCAGGCAGTTCTGCAAAAATTCCATACTTTAATTCGACCATTTAAATATGAATAACGATTAATATATTTACGAGGCAAGAAGAATCGTTTTTCGTTGCCAGGCAGTTCTGCAAAAATTCCATACTTTAATTCGACCATTTAAACATGAATAACGTTTAATATGTGTACGGGGCAAGAACGATCGTTTCCGTTGTCATGCAGTTCTCCACAAACTCTCTTTTTTTAATTATATCATTTAAAAATGAGTAATGTTTAGCAGGTAAACGGGGCCAGAAAGCAATTCCTTTCCGTTGCCGCACAGTTCCTCAAAAATTCACTGCCAGACCCCACGCACGAACCGCACTTCCTGCGCTCACGAGTGGCAACATCTAGCCAATCCCATGCCACGTCACGTCTTGGCACGCGCTCTGCGGTGTTGCGGGGGGAAATTTTTTTCCCGAAATAGGACCGCGCAGCATTTGACAGATTTCGCGGCAACAACGGCGAAGGGGTGGTGGCGGTCCCTATTTTTAGGGCCGCGTTTTTACGGCCCTCTTTCATAACTCCCGCCCACATCCCCCCCTCGTCTTCCATTCGAGATAGACGAAACAAATCTGGTCTCAAGCACACGCCGCCGTAAACGGGGAATTCTGAGTTGAAGAAGGTTCTACGGAAAGGGTTTGCGTAATAACGGCGGTACCGCAGAACAAGGATGAAAATAACGTTTTAAGGGAACAGTGGACTTTCGAAATTGTGAAATTTGTCCAAAAATTCGATTTTTTTTATTTTATTGAATTGCGAAACTACGGACGAGTAGGGATGTGCTGCAAAAAGAATTTTTTAATTCTGTGATTACTTTCCTAGTTATAGGCATTTGTATTTAATTTTGATATTATGTGGTTACTAATAGCGATAACTTTAAATGTGCTTTTCTCAAAATAAAAATTTTCATGTCTCACGAATATTCAAACTGCTCCGGGCGCATTTCTAATGATCGTATTGCTTTGAAATTTAAGTTTTATATACTTAACTATATATCAAATATATCTTATTGAAAAAAATTAGGCTTCGTGGCTCAGAATTTCTGAAATTTGTACTCGAAATGATGATTTATAGTTATTTTGCGTAATAAAAAGGGTGTTTTCATTATTATTATTTTTTTCTCTTTATATTTTTAACTAGCTGAAAACCTGCACTTCGCTACGGAGTCTATTCAAATTAAATACAACGGTCAATGTATACAATTGATGTAAAAAAAAATATATATATATATATATATTTATAAAAAATTCGGAACGGATATTTTTATGCACAAAATAATGTAGAAGAAAATATTCAAATTAAATCTTATAGAATGCTAAAGAATCTAGTACAGTTAACATAGTACAGTTTGAGGAATATATCTTTTAATGTTTTTTTAATATTTTTTTGGAAAATGTCCAATCATCTGCCGCATTAGCAAGAAAATTTTTTTTTTTTTGTCTATTAGTTGTTATGCACGTGACGATAAATTTATTGAAACTACCAGAAAAAGAAATCACGTGATCGGCATTTAATAAATTAAATTCTAATAATTAATCTTTAAAAATTCACCAAAAATCAGAAAATGGAGGTAAAAATTCAAAAAAAGATCTCATTTTAAAGGAATTTTTATGGTCTTTCTCATGATATAAATTTTATAACCCTCGAATTATTATTTTAAATGCAAACTTTAAAAAAGTTACTAAAAGAGCTTAAAAATTTAATTTTGAAAAATCTAAGAAGAATTTTTCAAAAATCTTTTTTAGTGCACCCCTACACTATAAGAAGAATCGCCATGCAACATTTCAGCCCTTTAGGTCCAGCGATTTGGTCTGTGCGTTGTACGTCAGTCAGTCAGTCAGTCAGTTACGGAACTGTTTTACATTGAGGCGGTGAAAGGCAAAGTGGTGTAAGATTTTTTATTTGAGGGCAAAATTGTAATCTCCATGTTCAATTTATACTGGAATTGCAAATAATTATTATTCGAAATATTATAATAATTATTACGAATTATAATTTGTTCAATTTATAGTGGAATTTTTTGTAGTTTTTGCAGTAAAAATTCTGGAATTATACCACTTTACGTACTGACTTACACCACTTTGCCTTTCACCTAGGGATGCGACATCGATGTCGATGTTTTCAAAATATCGAT
>CAJRAI020000031.1:37500-47500 GCA_907164885.2 Dolomedes plantarius
TAAATGTATCCTTCGAACTACTGCTTTGTTAAAAACGCCATTTTGAATAAAAACAAAACTTTCAAGCCGTAGACTATAATTTTGACTTTTAAAAACATAGTACAATTGCAATTATTTCTTTTGCAGCAAACGATTTTTTATTACCGCTTACCAAAATCGTCTAAAAAATGTGCGAACAGCCTCTGTATATATATATATATATATATATATATATATATATATATATATATAATATTAAAATCTAGTAATTTCTTAATTCAACACTTAACATTTAAAAACTATTAATTCCTCACTTTACTATTCCAAATTACATACCCCTTTTTTAATCCCTTAAGTTATTTAATTCCCTTTGGGCATTCGCGTTAAATTCCATTATTACAGCCTTAGGCAATATCATTAAAGATGGCTGTCTTTTTTAACTGAAGGGACGCGGCGCGGCGTCAGTACAAGTTTAAATCAATTCTGCACACCAACAACAACTTGAAACCAATCAACCATTGAGACACACCCTTTAATCACGTGATGGACTGAAGTTTATATGAGTGTTGACGTCCGGAAGTGGGACGGATTCCTGTACTTTCTCTTGCGGCATTCATACTGACGGAGCGGTCGGTAATCTTAATAAAATGTAGTTCGATAAACTTGTGTTATGATTTGTGTCCGAGGGTTGAGATGAAATGCGGGAATGGATTTAAACATTTGTGATGCACGGCCGGGCGACAAGTCATCCATTTTACCATCAATTAGATGAAGCAAAAAGAATCATAATCAAAACTATGCCACTCAGCCCTTCATTCGTCGGCCCGCGTCCGTGCCATTACATATATATATATATATATATATATATATATATATATATATATATATATATATATCAGACAAAGTTGAAAGTGAAAAACCAGTATAAGCTCTAAAACTACTAGCAGCCACGAACTAAATACTTGAAAAGATAAGTATTAAATAGGTTTTAGACAGCATCTCTTCATCAGAGGTGCCGATACTGTCTAAAAACCAATGGATTGTTTCTGATAAGTATGATCTAATCAATAAACATACTTAGACACCGAACAATCCATAAGAAACAGAAGAAATATATATATATATATATATATATATATATATACACCGAAGAGCCATTACATTATGACCACACTCCTTCTGTAGCAATGAGCTCGCCCAGAAGCAAAACCACGGCGCGTGCGCGGCTGAATTTGGAGTATATAAAGGGCCCATGCATTGTCTTTCTAAACCTCCATTTCCGGGAAGAATTCTACAGTATTTTATTCTCTTTCCTACTGTCCTGCCCGATGCTGGATCGCTTCGGCAATTCCAGCTGAAGGCATTGAACTGAGACCTCCTGAAGAGACCTGAAGAGATCCTGAGACCTCCAATCACTTTTCTTCTTTCTCTACTTTCTGTCCAATCATGGTTCCCCGCTTCTTACTTTCTGAAAGCCTGCACTTGAGGGCGTGGCCCAGGTAGTGCAGTTAGACCAAACTTCCTATGGTCCTATGGTCTTTCTAAACATAGAGTGATTAGTGACATAATGGGAAAAGCAGCCGATTTATCAGACTTCGATAAAGGTCAAATCGTTATGGCTCGGCGCCTGGGAGCGTCGATATCAGAAAAGACACGCTTGGTGGGCTGTTCACGTGCAGTCGTTGTGAGCACGTATTGAAAGTGGTGTATGGGTAGTGAAACGGAAAGTCGACGGCCAGCGGTTTGTCGCCCGAGGCGCATTGATTCCAGAGGAGAGCGGAGACTGTTACGCATTATCCGTCGTGACTGAAGAGCTACAACAGCCGAATTTACCAGCAGCTACAACAGTGGTGACACAGACGGTGTTTCTCAACACACACACTGCGGCGTGCTCTGCTGCGTATGGGTATACGAAGGCGGCGGCCGAAGCACGTCTCTGCTCTGACTCCACGTCATCGCCAGCAGCGCCTGCAATGGGCCAAGGAACATCGGAAATGGACCATAGAAGAATGGAAGAAAGTTGCGTGGCCCGACGAATCACGTTTTCTGGTCCATCACATCGACTGGCGCGAGCGAATACGCCGATTTCCGACGGAAATTCTGGCTCCCGGATGCACAGTTGGACGGAGACAAGCTGGTTGCGGCGGTATTTTGGTGTGGGCGATGTTTTCATGGAGCACATTAAGACCCATAATCTCCATAGAACAATCCCTGACGTCTGCGTGAACATTGTTGCAGACCAGATGCAGCACCCATTCATGGCAACAGTGTTTCCAACAGGCGACGGAGTTTACCAACAGGATAATGCGCCATGTCATAGGAGTCGATTCGTCAAGGAGTGTTTCTAGGGACATTCTAGTGACTTTCAAGTCATGTCTTGGCCTCCAAATTCCCCTGACACTAATCGAATAGAACATTTGTGGTTCCACCCGGAAAACCGAATTCGTGCTGCCACGCTACGACCTCGCACTGTGCGGGAATTGCAGGACCAGTTGGTGGTCGCTTGGTACCAGGTACCTTACACTACCTATAAGCACCTTGTTGAGTCAATGCTACGCAGGGTGTTGGTGGTTTTGAGGGCGAAAGGTGGTCCTGCGTCGTATTAAACAGGTGGTCATAATGTAATGGCTCTTCGGTGTATATATATATATATATATATATATACATATATATATATATATACATATAATATTAAAAATTTAGTAATTTCTTATTTCAACATTCTTAACATTTAAAAACTATTAATTCTTCAATTTAGTATTCAAAATTACATACCCCTTTTTAATCTCTTAAGTTATTTAATTCCCTTTGGGCATTCGTGTTAAATTCCGAAAAATAATTCCAAATTCCAATATGGTCATCCCAGTAAAACTTATATAAAAATCCATTGTTACAATCTTTGGTCATCCCAGGCAATATCATTAAAGATGGCTGTCTTTTTAACGAACAGAGACGCGGCGCTCAAAAATAAAAAAAATACAAAACAAACAAACACAACAAATTTAAACATAACAAATTAAAATCAGTTCTGCACATCAACAACAACTTTAAACCAATCAACTATTAAGACACGCCCTTTTGTCACGTGACGGATTGAAATTTATATAAGTTCTAGCGTCCAAAATTAGCACGCACTCTGTAATATTTTGTCTGCTGCGAAAATCCCGGCGGAGCGGTCGGCGAATTTAATAAACATGTAGTTCGAGAAAATTGTGTTATGATTTGTGTGTCCGAGGGTTGAGATGATGCGGGAATGGATTTAGACATTTGTGATGCACGGCCGGGTGATAAGTCATCCATTTTACCCTCAATTAGATGAAGCAAGAAGAATCATAATCAAAACTATGCCACTCAGCCCTTCATTATTCGGCCCGCGTCCGTGTCATTACATACACACATACATACACACACACACATATTGATATACAGTATGCCCACTAAAGTCCCTTCCCACCCTCTTAACTTCGGAACGGCTGCTGCTATATTCATAAAAGTGGTGTCTAGGTATAGTAAAGTAGCCATGCGCTACTGAATAAAACCACCTACCGCGACACCTGGTGGAAAACTGCGGAGTTAGCATTCCTATCTCGAAAACGGAATGAGATAGAGGAAAAAAGTGATTTACAAAGTTGTAGAGCATTATCGAATTAGTAAGAAAAGATACCTTGTGGACATTAATGCAAAGAATAGAATGGTTAAAAAGCGCATTTGTTTTTTCGTGATTTCCTACACTGTGACGTCACGAAACTTGAACGGAAGGAGAAATGATTATCTTTCGGGCAAAACACGACACCGCAATGACGGTGAGAAGTTTGGACATCTCAAATAAAGGTATATTGTTAAAACTAGTTTTTTTTTCTTTCTCAGATCGTTTTGTCACGTCACAATGTAGGAAATCACGAAAAAACAAATGCGCATTTTCACCGTTCTATTTTTTTCATTAATGTCCCCAAGGTATTTATTTGTACTAAATCGATGATTTTCAACAACTTTGTAAATCACTTTTAACCCCTATCTCGTTCCGTTTTCGAGATAGGATTGCTAACTCCGCTGTTTTCCACCAGGTGTCGCGGTAGGTGGTTTTATTCAGTAGCGCATGGCTACTTTACAATACCTAGACACCACTTTTATGAATATAGCAGCAGCCGTTCCGAAGTTAAGAGGGTGGGAAGGGACTTTAGTGGGCATACTGTATGTCTGCAAAGAATAAAAATTTCGTGAAAGTAAATTCAGCCCGTGGGAAGAGTCTTACCTCGTTTTCGTAGAAGTAGAACTTGGACCCGTCGAGGACGCAGTATCGCGCCTTCCACGTGCCAGAGTAGAGCCATCCCTTGCCGATCAGCTTGTACAGGAATCCCGTCTTCAGGGGGCTGCAGAAGGAGTCGCTCGACGGGATTTCTTGCTGCAACAGAATACAGTGACGGTCAAAAGGTGATGTTGAATGTTACGGAAACAGAATACAGTGACGGTCAAAAGGTGATGTTGAATGCTACGGAAACAGAATACAGTGACGGTCAAAAGGTGATGTTGAATGTTACGGAAACAGAATACAGTGACGGTCAAAAGGTGATGTTGAATGTTACGGAAACAGAATACAGTGACGGTCAAAAGGTGATGTTGAATGTTACGGAAACAGAATACAGTGACGGTCCAAAGGTGATGTTGAATGTTACGGAAACAGAATACAGTGACGGTTAAAAGGTGATGTTGAATGTTACGGAAACAGAATACAGTGACGGTCCAAAGGTGATGTTGAATGTTACGAAAACAGAATAAAGTGACGGTGAAAAGGTGATGTTGAATGCTACGGAAACAGAATACAGTGACGGTGAAAAGGTGATGTTGAATGCTACGGAAACAGAATACAGTGACGGTCAAAAGGTGATGTTGAATGCTACGGAAACAGAATACAGTGACGGTGAAAAGGTGATGTTGAATGCTACGGAAACAGAATACAGTGACGGTCAAAAGGTGATGTTGAATGTTACGGAAACAGTTCAGTAGAACATAACCATAATAAAAGTGAAGGTGAGTCATTTGCAAACTTTTGAAAAAAAAAAAAAAGAATATTATCTTTTAAATGAATGGTTTTGAAATTCAATTCTATTTTCCGATTTTGAATATGTGATGCCGATATTTCGTTTTAAAACTTATTCAGATTCAGTCATTCTACAAATCTAAAGATGTAATTTCTAATTTAAATAATTACAAGATAAAAAGAACTTTTTATATACCATGTTTTTAAATTTTCTGTTGAATCATATAAACTTGACAATTCTATGTATTAATAAATACTTAAAAATAATTTTTTTTGATGAATTATCCCATCCACTTGAAAGAACATTAAGGTTAATTGGAAGTTAACTTGCATTTAACTTGTTTGACTTGTTGCATTTGACTAGTTCTCTTTCCGGCCAATAGATGGCGGCAGCAGTCTACAAAACAAAATTAACTGAAAATAACTGAAATTCAATTCAATTCTGCTTAAAGATGGCTAAAAGTATTAAAAGAATGCATTGTCATCGTGTTCTGAGCTATTCTAAAAGATTCAAATGTCTAGCCAGTCGGGAAGTTAGTTAAAAATCGATTACAAGATTTGTACTAGACAAACACACACACAAACAAACAAGAAAGCGAGTTAATAAAAACATGGTAATAAAAAATAATCAGTCAGACTGTGTTGTCAAAAAGGGGACTCTGTTGAAATTTTCGGATTATATTACATTTGGAGATTAATACGTTTCGAGAATGACGCTTTTAAATGTTACTTGACCCTTCAGCAGGCGCGTCAGTTTTTGGGAACACCGACAGGCGCGCGTGGCACAAAGTGCAACGTCTCTTTCCACCTTGATTATTCCTTTCGTAATAATTTTTTTTTTCAAATTGAAAAAAATAATTCTGCGTTTTATGACAAGATATAAAATGTTGATAATGTTGAGATATATTTATAATTAAAGGCCAAAGAATGCAAATACAATCGCCTTATTTCGAAACTGTCCGGTTTATTGGATCTGAGGACAACCCGCGAATGGATTCCTATTATGTCCGACAACCTAAAAAACAACGAGAGAGTCCATCTTCGTGATATACGGGATGCCTTGTGATAGCTGCCCATTGGATCGACTCCATCGACTCCTGCTTTTGTCGTATTCCAATCCAGTATAATCGCTTGTTTACCACGGTTCAATCACGACTAACAATGAATGGAAAGGAATACGAGGGTCAGAAAATCGTACCTGCATTAGAGAGGGTGGTAGCTATAAATAGAAACTGCTTAGAACATTCAAACCTTACTTAAAAATACACCATTCACCTTACGTAAAAATACACCTTACGTAAAAATACGAAAATGTTGTACTTTGTACACGGGCGCGCCCGCTGAAGAGTTAATTAACTGCGACAAATCCTGTCCATAAATTATATATTTTTTGTACAAAATGAATTCTTTTAATTAAATAATTTAAGTATTGAATAATTAAAGAATAGGTCATCATGTTTGTTAAAATATGCGACAGAATCTGGCAACTATTCTTTTAATTTTTTGTTTTCTAATTTTTAAAAAAAAAAATTCAGTCATTAACAAGTAGAATTTCAAATACACCTAGTTTTTTTTTGACAGTCCTCTCCTACCTTGGTACGGTTACCGCAACCGCAACTGGGGTATGTCCGTAGTATTGTAAAAACGCGAAATTCAGGTCCAGTTTACAAACTTTAAAGGGGGCTTAGGGATTAATCATTTTCGTGGCGCGAAAAAGCCACTAGTTTTCACATACTTCAAGACGCGCTACGGGTGAAATCAGGGGAATACCCGTTTTCAGTAATTGGCCTTCGATTCGCGGTGAAATGAAGCTCCATGCAGAGAGATTATTTTTAGATACTATACAGGTTTGGCGAGAAGAAACTTCTAGAAAATTCTAAATTGGGCTCTGCGCATGTGCCAGGAGAGTGGACGCGCTTTTTTTACCTCGAAATCGGGAGAGCGTGGGATAGAATTCAATGCCGACGGTGATGTGTTCGTCGAGTCTCTAAGTTCAAAATGGCGAGAGCTGAACGCGCTGATTTGGAGTTTTGGTTAGCATGAAAAGGAATAAACTGAATGATTCAAGTTATGGACTGATTCTCTGTTCTACTATTCTTCCACTCACCACTAATATTAACCGATGATGCCTGCATTTCAAGATGTGAGAACAGGCAACCACACGCCTGTTATATATATATATATATATATATATATATATATATATATATATATATATATATATATATATATATATATATATATATATATATATATATATATATATACATATATGACAGGCGTGTCGTTGCCTGTCATATATATATATATAATTATGGCGTGGGATGAAGGCGAAACGGTTGATATTGCCGCCCGTGCGTCACAACAGTTCAAGTTCGACATCATAGTCAACCAAATTCAGTTCCCGCGCATAACAATGTCGTTGGCCAGTGAAGTTTCCTGTTGCTTTTGGCATCTCGAAGATCTTTGTAAAACACTCACACTGGTCCCTCAAGTCCCGGACACACAAAAACACACCGCAACTGTCGGCACAACTTTATTTCTCTCAACTGCTGCATCATAGTGGGTCAATTACAAATCCCAAAAATCGAACATGTACCCTGAGGCACGCCTATTTATAACCTAATAGAGGTGTAGTCACGTGACGCTTAAATTCTTGCATCCATTGGATAGCACCCTGATATATGGGTTCTGCCAAAATAGAAAACAACAGGGGCTGTATAGGAGTTTACAGGGGTTATATAAAAGATGCCTGAATGTCAATTCCTTTGTTTTTGGAATCGAAATGCGCAATTAATGAAATTTGGAATTTTGAAAGGGTTTTTGGGTTTTATGTGTTATATATATATATATATATATATATATATATATATATATATATATATATATATATATATATATATATATATATATATATATATATATATATATATATATATATATATCTATATATATATATATATGTATATATGCATTTATATACACATACATACATATACATACATAGAGTTCAACTATTAATTTTGCAGAAATGAGAATTAGACATCAATTTGATGCGATAAAAACAATTTTTCTCGTCAATAATACAATGGAACTATTGCTGTATAAGAACTAGGAACGATTTCAGGGAAAATTCAGTGACGCGAGTGACGTATAACTCAAGCTAAAATTTCCCACCATTAAAATGTAATAACGTCACTACTTGAAGAAAAAACAAACGAAGTTGGTCCGTTGCCAAGATATATGTACTGTATGTCATAGACACGTTGATGTATATATTGGGGAAAAAATCAGATGATCGACATATTAGTCAGTTCTAATGACGATGACGGAAATTTCAGACATTAGAAGACTCGGGTTAGATCTCATACTTATTCAATGGTACGTAATTATTAAAAGCATAGAAAGAGTTACGGTTCTAATATAGAAGTATTTTTTAATATATTATAATATCTTAAATACGACAATAATTATATAACATATTATAATAATTTATGTTTTATATAATAAACTAGCTGAATACTCGTGCTCGCTACGGATATACGTTCAAATTAAATACAACGGTCAATGTACGCAATTGATGCCAATATATATATATATATATATATATATATATATATATATATATATATATATATATATATATATTTATATTAAATACAACGGTTAATGTATGCAATTAATGCCAAAAAAATATATACAGTAACCACCGCTTATAGTGATCAGTGGTTATAAGAACCAACCGTTTATAAAAATCAATAGCGCGAAAACAAAAACAAATGTATTATTTACATGAAAATTTTCGCTTTAAAGAATCAATCCACCGGTTTTAAGAATCAGTTTACACTCTTCGCTTTCCTTTCATTTTTCCAAAAAAGCCACTTAAACCCTCAAAAGGCACGAAGTTCTTTTTATTTATGTTCTTTAAAGAAAGAGTGATAAGATGGGATGGAATATAGTCATAAAATTCATCCCTTTCTTTGTAAGACATAACATAATAGTTTCCCCTTAAACGCTTTAGCACGACACTGTCCCATTAGCTTGACCCGGGGGCATCTTTACCCTTCCGGGTCCGATTTCACTTTTCTCCACTAAGAAACAAAAATAGGGACTCTTTTTTCCCACCTCCCACATCTTGGTTGCGGCTTTCTGGATCCTGAAAGACATAAATCTTTGGCGAAGTGTCCACTATAACTTAGGCAAACGTGACATTAGTAGATTCAGCTCGTTATCAAACCGTGAAACGTAAGCTAGAAGGTGAATCTTCGTCTGAGACTATTAGTATTGAAAGAGGTATAAAAAGCCTCCTGAAAACTTCATTACGTCAAAGTACCATAGAAAACATTTTCTTGCTCCCTTCCTGTAGTTGAAATGTTAAAACTGCTAAGCAGGTATGTTGTAACAAATATTGGATTATTTCTTCTCTTACTATAATGATGTGTATCTAATTATAGGTCTAAAAATTAAGTTGTATTTTTAAAATTATAAAAAGTTATTTTAGTAAAAGATAATTAACGTTAAATAAAGAGTATTTTATGGTAAATTATCTCATATATGTATATATATAGGTATGAGTGTGTGCCTGTCCAAAAACCTAAATTTCGACTATAAAAATCAACCGCTTATAAGAATCAAAAACAGCAATAACAAACGTGATTCTTATAAGTTGAAATCACTGTATTTATAAAAAAATCGTCACGGCATATTTTTATAGACAAAATAATGTAAAAGACAAAATAATGCAATTGATTGGTATGTTTAATATCCATAAAACATACTAATTTGAATTAAATTCTTAATAAACTTCCATCTCAATGAGTCTAGTGGTTCAATTTTATCTTTTACCGTATTTTAATATTTTATGGTCAATTTATTTCGTTGTTTTGCACGTGACGCAAAATTAATTTAAAGTATCGCAAAAATAAAAGAAACCACGTGATCGGCATTGAATAAATTAAATTCTAAAAATGAATCTTTAAAAAT
>CAJRAI020000031.1:53000-83000 GCA_907164885.2 Dolomedes plantarius
TGATATATATATTATATATATATATATATATATATATATATATATATATATATATATATATATATATATATATATATATATATATATATATATATATATATATATATAGGGACAGTGGCGGCCTTGTGGTACAGAGCGCTGGTTTTCGGTGCTGAGGGTGCTCAGATCGAATCCTGGCGAGGTGCCACTAAAATGCCTCCGTTTGTGTCGTCGCTTCATAGGGAGCAATACTGGTCTGCCTATATGGCGCCCCCATAATAAAATGGCCAGCAAAACTGCGGGGAATTATAGGCGAATGTCTTCGTGACAAGTGCCTCCGCATTGGAGATATATATATATATATATATACGTGTGTGTGTGTGTGTGTGTGTGTGTGTGTAATATATTAAATATTATGCCCTTCATTCTAGCATATAAACTCCCTTTCCTAAATCCAATCCCCAGTTATATTAATTTATCGCTTTAAATCGCTTAGCCACATAACTTCCCATGAATCGCATGCCTTTGCATTTCTACACGTGTGTATGTCCCAATTCATTAGTGGGTTAGCTTCGCGAGTCCCAAAATCTGCCGACCCTACAAATAATAGTCCCGTGTTCCTCTCGTTCTCGCGTTTAATGTTGAAAGGTGATATTACTTCCAAAGACGTTCTTCTGAAATGAGCGGACGCACTTTTGTCGCTCTAATAAACGATTCGACCCGACTGCTTTCAAATTTATTTTTATTCCCTTCAGGCTGAGTCTATCTCCAGCTATGTAAATATGAGCTAGTTTTCCCTTTGAGGTTATAGTTTAAAGACGTCATGTAATGGGTATATATATATATATATATATATATATATATGTGTGTGTGTGTGTGTGTGTGTGTGTGTGTGTAAGTAAGTAATAAAAACGCCCCACCATTATTAATTGCATTTGAAAAGCTAACGCGTATTCTAAATTCCTTTCCACCTCAATGAAGCACAGCCCCTATTTCAAAAACGAAATAACCGATATCCTATTCTCTTCAATTCCCGCGCGGTAAAGTTATTTTTAGACATGAGTCAGCATCACGCGTCTATCTCGCAGACTCCGCATCCGTTCGGAAAGTCTTGCGACGTTGAATCATACTTTCACTTGTTTGATTCTAACCAATTAAAAGAAGTTTAGGCTTCTAGCGCCTCCGTGGTATAAAAGCGATTTTCGGTGCTTCCTTCTTCCCTTCTGGTTCGCGACCTCCCGTTCTGCTGTCCCTTGCCCGCGTGTTGCTTCCAAATAAACTATGACGTAACCGTATTCGATAAACAAGCTCCGGGCTGTCCGTTGCCGTTATTGTTAAACACCATGTCGTCAGCTTGTGCCATTTCGTTCAATTAAGTATTGCTGTGTACCTTCTATGATATCTTGAAGTATAATTCCATGGAATAAAGTACTCCAGCTCTGCAATGCCTCCCCTATGTGTTTATTACAGCGTCCACGACTACCTGTGTGTAAATCCATCACCTGTACCGATCCGTTAAAGTTATTCGTGCCTGTAAAGTCCGCTAAATTATATATATATATATGTGTATATATATATATATGACATTATAAGTTGAATCTCGTCTATTTCTATAATTCGGGTACCCACATCTGTTAAGAGAGGACCCTGTTCTCAGAAATAGCCCACCCAAAAGCAAGTGAACATCTGCAAATTCCAGTGGGGAAAACAACACAGTAAATTCTTTTCAGTTGATAGGAATATTAGCCGTGCCGCCCAGAAGGAGTAACAAAACCCCGTCTCTAGTCATCTAAAATCCGCAGTTCACAATATCTCAGAGATAATGGCTGCAGGTGCCAGAGATAAAGGATCAAAAGTGTCAAACAATATCATAAAGATAAAGCGCACCCAATGTGCTTCTTAGTAGTATACCACCCACGAAAAACATCTGTGTTGATGTAAACAGTCTCTGACTTTGGTACAGCCCCTGACTAAGAGGCAGTCTGCGATTGTCTGTCTTTGTAAGCACTTGTATGTTTCGCGTCATGCTAGAAGGACGCTCTGATATCCGCTCCCAACTCTTCTGAAATAAAGGACTGCAATTTTATAGAACTCTGCCTCGTCGTTTGTGCTTATTATTTGTTGTTATGGAAATCATGTGGTGAAATATATATATATATATATATATATATATATATATATATATATATATATATATAAATATATATATATATATATATATATACAGTGGACGCTCGTTAATTAGAACTCAAAGGTTCTCGGAAAAGAGTTCGAATTATCCGAAGTTCGAATTATCCGATGTTAAGAGAAAATAATATAACTTTAAATGTGTATCACTGAAGAAGAAACTCTCCTAGTATGTATAACCCCAGAAAATATATTATACTATGTTATCTAAAGTTAAACATATTAAAAAGCAATACAGACTTACCTTAATCATAAAATGAAGCAGAAGATATGCAGTATAAAGTAAACGTTTATTAAAAATATGAATTACACTTTGGGGGAAAAACTGTAAAATGGATGTTTGGTTCTGTTTATGATGCCTACAATGTTCAGCCATCTTCTCGATTTGAAGTGAACATTTCAATTCATTTTCAGAGGAAGGTTCCATCTGAATAAATGCTTTCGGAGTTTTAATAGAGTTCATTATGGCTTTGTCCATTATGGCCGCATTAAAAATATCTTTCGGCAGGTAAGTAGAGAAAAGCCCTGGCAGTTTCCTACCGAAATTAGTGCATACGTTTTCGATTACATCAGATCTTTGGCCACATACAGTTTGATAAGAAATATTGTGCCTTGACTTAAATCGAGAAAGCTATCCATCACTGCATTTAAAATCTTCAATACCCATTCGAATTGCCAATTCATCAGCCTTCGTCAGCACTAGGGGTCCATTTATCGGAAAATTTCGAGATCTAATATCGTGGAACCATAGCAGTAGAGCTTTTTCTAGAACTTCTTGGGACACATTTCCCATGCGTTTCCTTCCTCTAGCAAATTCTGATTTTTCCCATGAATCTAAAATTGACTCCTTGTTTTTCAAATTAGTTGACAAGGCATTTTTTTAATTCCATAGTCAGCTGCTAACTTTGTTTTACATTCGCCATTCTCTACTTTCTTTAAAATTTCTACCTTTGTCTCCAAAGTTAGGGTTTTGTACTTTCCACGTGTAGACATCCTGAATTTTTACACAATGAGGAAGAAAAACTAGACCACATTAACTTGTCTGCACTGCAGTTATAACTGACGCAGCTCCCTAGAATCTGTAGTAAAGACTAGTTTTTCTGAAATTCTAAGAAAATCGATCCAAATAAAGGAAAATTGCTTTTTCCGTTTAGCACTAATAAGAAGGACAATAGCTACTAACGTTTAGCGGACATGCAATAGTCTAGGAATGCAGGCATGTGCCTCTTTACACAGAAAAGAAATTTTGACACACAAAATAATAAATACAGTGTGTATTTTCTCCATTAAATGAGGAAAAAGAATTTTTTTGTTAAATTTTTAGTTCGAATCAACCGAAGTGATAAAAATTTAGTTCGAATTAATGAGATATTTTTAACATTAACTCCAATACAAGTTTTTAGGGACCTTTGGATTAGTTCGAATTAACCGAAAGTTCGAATTAACCGAGTTCGAATTAACGAGCGTCCACTGTATATATATATATATATATATATATATATATATATATATATATATATATATATATATATATATATATATATATATATATATATATATATATATATATATATATATATATATATATATATATATATATATATATATATATATATATATATATATATATATATATGTGTGTAGGCCGGTGGCGTAGCGGTTAAAAGCATCAAGCTGCCATCTCACAGATCCAGGGTTCGACCCTGCGACTGGGCAAGGTCGACTCAGCCTTTCATCCCTTGAGTGGGTCGATAAAATGAGGACCAAGCATGCTTGGGAACTAAACTCTGGGGGTCCCACGTCAGGTTGACCACCTGACTGAGACATATCCTGTATGGCAGCCAAGGTCAAGAAAGCGGAGAGGGGTACCGCCGGCCGTGGTCCACATCACACTGTAGAGTTGTGAGTTTAGTTTATATATATATATAGATAGATAGATATTTAAATATAGGTCAATTTTTTGCTATACGAGTGCTAATTAGACCGGGATCTACAGTTTAAAGCCCATTCCGAGCGGCTACAAACATCCATGCCAACAGTGGGACTCGCGCCCACAGGATCTGGGTTCGAGTCCCACTGCTGGCATGGATGTTTGAAAGTAAACGGTAGTTAGTGCAAAGGAAGAAGGATGAATTCTAGTTGAAACCAATCTAATATTTGAGCTCCCCCTTCCTCTTTTAAAACCTTTTCCTTACGGGGTGAGATAGCATGTATCCCAGTAATACGGGCCCAAGAATGAATATATATATATATATATAACCCCCTTAATGACCGTTCTTACAATGGGGGTATGGAATTTCACGTTCTAAAGAGGGAATCGGTTAAAACAGGCCCCGTAAGCTAAAGGTTAACATAGGATAACTTGAAAGAGAACTGCACAATCTAAAAACAGTGGTGAAAAGTGCAAGAAGGAATCTTGCTAGCTTAGATAAATCTAGGTATAGGAATGTCCTTTTATCATTTTAAAACCGTATTTAAGTAAGGATATTTTGAAAGACAGAACCCCAAAAATGGCACTAACAAGCTGTGAGCAAGGAAGTTCAATCTTACCATCCAAGAAAATCTCTATAAACCAAGAAAACAAACTTTTAAGAATAAGTTTATAAACACCTTGAGTACCAGCCGTTTTATGGAGATCGAACGGTTGTTCCCGGCTTTAATTGTGTCGGATCACAACGTTTAATATAGACCTTACGTCGTTCCCGACGTTATAGTCTAACGAAACGTCCTTATTTTTTTTTTAAATTAAAGTTAAAACGCGCTTTGCCAAAATATTGTTTAAAAAAAGTTTATACATTTGGCTCTCTGTTTAACGACGCTCTACTTAACAACGATCTCTATTTAAAGACGATATTTCCCAGTCCCGGCCTCTCCGACGTTATGGGAAATGTTATTTTTTCGCAAATTCTGTTTAAGGGCGATCTCTACTTAAGGACGATTTTTCACGGTCCTTTGAAAGTCGTTAAACAGAGAGCCAACTGTATTTATTAAGTAAAAACTTGTTGAAAATACATAGCCGAAAATTTGTACAAAATTTTCATGTTTTTTTTTTTCGAAAATCTTGTTGAAAATTATACCTTAAAAAGCTATATACTTTATTGACAATTATTTGTTTTTCCATGTTTCTGGCAACAACCTACAAACGGCGTTCCACCGAATTTTACTCGTTAAGTTATCATAATTCAACCTTGACGAAGCGTTACTTTCTTCGCATTTGACAGTCGCGGCCCGTGCCTTTTTCTTAATTAGTTTAAGACCCGTCCGGGCATTTCGACACCGTTATTTTCGTCACGGCGTCTTTCGCGTGTGACGTCACTTTCTACTGACTGTCACAGGTGACGATTCCGTATCCAACGTTACCACACTCGGCGCAACGAATCGGGAAGAATTTCGTGTAGGGCCCCAAGTTCGCAGCAACGCTCTCGCACTGTTTGCTCAGCCGGAGAAATTCCCAAGTTTCCATTCGCCTTTACTACCTCTTCATCCCCAAGTCATGATTCCGTTTATTATTAAGTTGCAATAAGTTTGAGGCTGGGTTTTTTTTCACCCGATTTTGACGCGCGAGGTTTCTGACATCTGGCACAAAATTTTAGCCTTTTGAGACTTTAAGGTTTACGTTCGGAGTACTTTTTTTTCCCCAAATAACAATATGCAGTACTGATTTAATACATATACTTTTGGTACAAATGGGATTCCAAAAACAAGAAATCAAATATAATTTGGGTAAAAAATTCATAATATTTTAAAACGGGAATTTTTTATACATTTTTCATAACATTTTAAAATTTAGGGAAATTTTTCTAAATTTTTAGTACAATTGAGTGCTCACGCTGGTTCGACACAATATATTTTAATTTTCTTTATACTATACTAGCTGAATACCCGCGCTTCGCTACGGTGTACATTCAAATTAAATACAACGATCAACGTGTGCAATTTATGCCAAAAATAAATATATATATTTATAATAAATGCGATGATCAATGTATACAATTGATGTAAAATATATATCTATCTATATATATATATTTATAAAAAAATCGTAAGGGATATGCATTTTTTTTGGATAATATCCAATCGTCTGCTGCATTAGAAAGAGAAAAAAATATTGTTTTTGTCTATTTAGTTGTTACGCACGTGACGATAAATTTATTGAAAGTGCCAGAAACAGAAATCACGTGATCGGCATTTAATAAATTAAATTCTAAAAATGAATCTTTAAAAATTCACCAAAAATCAGGAAATGGAGGTAAAAATTCGAAAAAAATTTCATTTTGAAGGAATTTTTATGATCTTTCTCGTGATATAAATTTTATAACACTCAAATTATTATTTTAAATGCAAACTTAAAGAAAGTTACAAAAGCAGCTTAAAAATTTAATTTAAAAAAATATAAGAATTTTTGAAAAATCTCTCGTACTGCACCCCTACACTATTAGAAGAATCGCCATGCAACATTTCAGCCCTTTAGGTCCAGCGGTTTGGTCTGTGCGTTGTATGTCAGTCAGTCAGTCAGTCAGTGAATGAATGAGTCAGTTACGGAACTGTTTTATATATATAGACTAGCTGAATACACGTGCTTCGCGAGTGTATTCAGCTAGAATGTACGGTGTACATTCAAATTAAATACAACGGTCAATGTATGCAATTATTGCCAAAAAATATATATTTATAAAAAAATCGTAACGGATATTTTTAATAAACAAAATGATGTAGAAGAAAATATTCAACTTAAATGCAACGGTCAATGTATGCCATTAATTTGTATGTTTAATATCCATAAAACATACTCATTTGAATTAAATTCTTAAAAAACTTAGTAGAGTCTAGTAGTTAAATTTTATCCTTTACCGTATTTTAATATTTTTTTGTCAATTTATTTCGTTATTATGCTCGTGACGCAGCCTTGATTTAAAGTATCACGAAAAGAAAAGAAACCACGTGATCGGCATTTTATAAATTCAATTCTAAAAATAAATCTTTAAAAATTCACCAAAAATTAGAAAAGGAAGGTAAAGATTCGAAAGAGATTTCATTTTAAAGGAATTTTTAGAATCTTTCTCGCGATATAAATTTTATAACCCTCGGATTATTATTTTAAATGCAAACTTTAAAAAAAAGTTACAAAAACAGCTTAAAAATTTAATTTAAAAAAATCTAAAAAGAATTTTTCAAAAATCTGTCTTAGTGCACCCCTACAGTATAAGAAGAATCGCCATGCAACATTTCAGGCCTTTAGGTCCAGCGGTTTAGTCTGTGCGTTATACGTCAGTCAGTTTCAGAACAGTTATATATATTGTGATATCTTCAGACTCCGGGTAGCTAAAAATGTTCAGAGTCAGTCTACTAAATTAAAATACAGTTTTATTAAATTTTAGTCGGAAACTTTTTACACAGGTGTTGATCTATTACACTCTTTACACAGGTGTTGATCTACCTCTAGACATAGAGGGAACTGGCCTTCGTAATAACCAAATGATATCGATGATAAGATGCACGTACAGTCACAGCGGAACTAGAAGGTCGGTACACAGCCTCTAGAGCGTACAGCTCTGAAAATAGATAACGAAGCCTGTAGAGCAGGATGCTCTGAGATAGCTATACTTCAGGGTGAAGTATTCGTTGACGAGAGCTTCGAGCGGCTGCTCTGAAAATAAGTCAGGGTCAAGTCGGTCGCTCCAGGACAACGTAGACGATAGGTGCTCTCTAGATGAGAGTCTCGACCAAGTCTGTCCAAAAACTGGATTTCTTCTGCGGCGTTGGCAACCGTGCTTCCGGTCACGTGACTGCACAAGTTTTGGTTGGCTGGCACTATTTTGTGACATCATGTCCGTTGGCTGTGATTCGCCTGACCACGAGGCCATGTGTTCGGTTCCCATGATTCAGCTGATCTGAAAATCATTAGTTCACGTCGAAATAGTCATTAGTTTACGTCCTCCCAGGCCCGGCGGCTAGAAGCAACACCATTCTTTGTGTGCAGACACCTTGACGCTGAAAGATAGAACTGTTCGCTGTTCACCTGCTGTGGGAGGTCCGGCTGTCTGGGTGATTTATTCGGAAGGGTCGTAACAGATTCTTACAATATATATATATATATATATATATATATATACTAGATGTATTACCCGGCTTCGCTCGGGATTCAGTTTTTGTTATTATTCTTTTTTTTAATGATTAGCCTCATTCATGTTATGATGTTCTAAAGTTTTCGCTAAAATTCTTTTGCGGTAGCAAATGGCATTAGTTTGTTGTCGGTGCTGTCGTTGTTCATCGCTTTCCTCTCCTTTCGATGTTGAAGCTCGAAGACGATCGTGTGTTCGACGCGTTAAAAGTTTCTTCATCAGTCTCACTGCTTCGGATCACTACAATTCGAATTCTGTTGCCTTCGAGCTCTTGGGAATGTTTTATCTTCAGATTCTTGTGTGCGTCTAACTGCATTTCGAATTCCGTTGGCTTCGCGCTCTTCTGTTTATTTTCCATCATTTCTCAACAATCTTTGACATTTTGCCCTTACTTCTGCTCAAAACTAAATCGTCTGCTACATTTCACTGCCACTTTCAGACTTTCTTAATTATAATATACACGTATTTCATGATTGTTATTCTTTCTCCAAAACTAAATCATCTGCTATGTTTCAATGTCACTTCAATTATATAAATCATCGCGTCAAGGCTAAACGCACGTGTTTCGCGTATATAAAAATAATATATTCATTCTTGCATGCGCCAATATATGAATAAATCACGTCTTTAATTCATGTCTATTTATTTTTACGCAAATGTTATAATTTAATTGGCAACAATGAAATGTTGCAATGGCTTTGAACAAAAATATCCGTTGATACCGCGCAAACTTGTTCTAACATAATTCGGGAATGAAACGTCGTAGCGGGATGAAAATAGTCTAGAACCTTCGCGCAAGTTCAAGCAATAAGTCGACCAAGGCTAATCGCAATCGGATGAACGGGACGGCAGCGCATAAAATACGAACAAACAAACAAACATTCATTTATATATATATAGATAGATATGTATGTATGTATGTATGTATGTATGTATGTATGTATGTATGTATATCAACATTTTGATGTATTTTGGTACTTTACTGTTTAACCGTTTACTGCTTGCCCGAGCGACAGAGACTGGGTTTGGCACGTTGCCAAAATTATAACTCGCGACGCAGGAGATCTGAAATTTTGCTTTCCGCGGGACCGTTATGGAGGAACTTAATCCTACATTAAAAAGGTATTTGTTTTTCAAGCAGAAAGACAAGAAAACTAATAGAAAAAACTATTGCGAGCTAAAACGGGATTGTGAAGACTTTGTGAAGAAAAGTCATAAGAAATGAGCTCCTGATGTACGGACATTTCTAATAGAATCTGGCGGGAAAATGTTACACCTTTTTCGGCATTGGTTATTTGATGTTTACGGCAAGAGTTTCTATATATATTTATGCATGTTTCTCTGTCTCTCACTCTCTCTCTATCTATGTGTGTATATATATATATATATATATATATATATATATATATATATATGTGTGTGTGTGTGTCTGTGTGTGTGTGTGTATATAAATATATATGTATATACTAGGGTTTTCGATTTTGAGCAATTTTTTTTAATACCCGGGTTTCGGGTTTGACCGGGTTTTTTTAATTTAAAACCCGGGTTTTCACTTAGTTGGTTCCAGGTGGTCAATAGCAAAGAACTAAAATAATAAATAGTTTATTAGAGGCATTTAATTTATTTCAGAATTTCAAATATAAAAAATAACAGTAAATAAATTTAATGTTAATTAACATATACATATGTATATATATATATATATATATATATATATATATATATATATATATATATATATATATATGTATGTATATATATATATACACATATATACATATGTATATATATATATATATATATATATATATGTATATATATATATATATATATATACACATATATACTATGTATATACATATATATATATATATATATATATATATATATATATATATATATATATATATATACATATATATATATATATGTACATATATATACATATATATATATATATATATCTTATCTATATATATAAAAGAGCTTGTCTGTTTGTTTGTCCGCTATAGAATCTGTTAGCGAGTTACACTAAAGACTACTTGTGAAACGAATCATGTACTTGCCTTTCCGGGTATTGCGTCATTTGTTTTAGACCGGTTTGATCATAAAACCTGATAACCGGATCAAATCTTTAATCGAATTTCCACAGCTGTGAAGAAGCTACCGTAAATAATTTATTATTCAGTTTCCAGTAGTTGGTGCGTTTTAAACAAACCGGATCGTTGAATATCATTAGATGAGGCGTATATAAGGCTCGCATACGATTCAGTAATATACCGTTGAGTAGATAGATAATGAAGCTGAGGACAATCTGAAGAAAGGTAATGTTGATTTATCGTTTAAGTTTAAGACGCAGTAAAGAAAATAGAATAAGGGGCTAACAGTCTTTGCCTATGCCTAACTTGAGGTAATTCCATCACAGTGTATAGACACTGTTGTTTGTATATATGAGACTTGTTTTTTTAATGAATTTAGAGAACGCTATTGATTGATATGGATATTTTATTGTTGAAAATTGTTAAACTAACTTTTAATATTTTAAACAAATAAATTTGAATTGTTATTGTTGAAAAAGTCTTGTCGTCTATGCTTTCATCAATAGTTTTAACGTATACCTATTGTAACAAACAACGTTTCTTCTGCGATTTTACTCTGCAATTTAATTATTAGGTTTTTTGTTGACGTGCTCGTTTCACGTGCACGCTGACAATAAAAGAGGTTATGGGCCAGATGTTACTGAAGGTATATGACCATAAAAGCTAAATAGGCAATGACCAGATGTTATTGACGGTATATGCTCATAACAACTGAAAGGAATATTAGCAACAATGTTATTACAATATTTCGCCCATGAAAATAATATGTTTTTACGTTTTGATACTATATCAGTGGCCCTGAAGATGGGGGGGCGTTGAATGGAATTGAAATAAGTTTAATGTTGATGCATATTAACATAGACGACAAGTGAAGTTTATTTTGTATTTTGAAAGAATTTGAAGTTTTGAAAAGTGTGAATTTCGGGGATACAATTAAAATGCAGACCCAAATAGAGAAGCTGAACGCAACAAATTACGGGAATTGGGCTGAAGATATGAGGTACATTCTTATGGAGCGTGGATGTTGGGGCATAGTAGCAGGCACAGAGCTAGTACCAAAACTTAAAACTAAGAATGAAAAAACGGAAGTTGAAAGCACAGCGAGTAAAGATACCGATACTACAAAGAGTGTAACTACTCAGGTAGAGTATCCGGGTCCTGAAGTTACATATCGTGACGTTAGGGATTATAATCTCCGTGCAGGAACCGCAATTTCATTGATTTATTTAAATATTTCCCCTGAATTTCGGAAAATAGTGGAGGGAATAGAGAATGCCCGAGAAGCATGGCTCAAATTAAAATTATTTTTTGAACCCGACAATAGGTCGAGGCATATGCAACTGATTAATGAACTATTTTCTAGCAGAATTCAACCACATGAAAAAATTAGCCTGTTTGCAGCACGTTTAACGAGAATTGTTGAAAAATTACGAGGTATAAACCAACCAATTAATGAAATTTACGTTAGTTTTCAGTTATTACGCTACTTACCAGAAACTTATGATAGCATTTCACAATCCATATTACGATGGCCAGAAGAAAAATTTAAATTTAAGGACATACTCGTAGAACTGGTAGCTGAGGAAGATAGACTGTTGGTACGAGAACAAGACCGTAACAAAATGCATGAAGTCAAAGCTTATTCTGCAGTCACACGCAAGAAAAATATGACATGTTTTAGGTGTAATCAGGTGGGACATATTAAAAGAAATTGTTTCAATGGAAATCCCGTTAACGAGTACCAACAGAGACAGCGTGTTCCACCAAGAAATACATCACCTTATCGGAAGAGTACGGCAGTTAGAAGTCATTCCCCTGCACGTGGAATAAGTCCTGTGCGTTATAAATCAAAACCAAATTCAGCAAATAAGGTGAGATTTCCTTCGATTAATCTTGTGCAAACTTATGTGAGTAATTTTGAAGAATCTTCGAATTTATGGACTTTCGACACTGCTGCTAGTCATCACTTTTGTAAAGTGAAGGAGTGGTTCCAGGATTTTGAGGAAATAAAGGACGATAAATTATCCGTAGCTATCGAAGGAGTGACATTCCCGATTACAGGTAGAGGGACAATTCAGCTACAGTTTGGCTCCAGAACATTCCATTTGTACAATGTCATGTATTCACCTAATCTTAAGTTGAATTTAATTTCAGGTTCTGTTTTAGACAGACAAGGTCTCAGGTTCGAAGGCGGTCAAGGTATGGTAAGAATTAAAAACCGGTATGATAAAACTGTTTTTTTTGCCAAATTAAAGAATGGTTTATATCAGGTTTGTCCTAAAAATCCCCGAGTTGCCAGAATAAGAGAG
Source organism: Dolomedes plantarius (assembly GCA_907164885.2). Lineage (NCBI taxonomy): Eukaryota > Metazoa > Arthropoda > Arachnida > Araneae > Dolomedidae > Dolomedes > Dolomedes plantarius. The sequence continues at coordinate 65,697 of CAJRAI020000031.1, forward strand.
GAGTGCAGTGCTTGTGTGGCCAGGAAAGTTGACGATGAACTGGTACATCGAAGGTTAGCACATATAAGTCCATATGTAGTCCGGGATACAATTAGGAAACATGCCATAAAGGGGTTGGAAAAATTTGAAGATCATAATTTTGACTGTGAAACCTGTACACTTAACAAGTTCAGACGGGTTAGTTTTAAATCTGTAAATTTTAGACGCTCTAAATATCCCAATGATTTGATCTATATGGATACTTGGGGTCCTTGCAGTACTATTGGTCGCAACGGTGAAAAATATTTTTTATCGATTATAGACGACCATTCACGTAAGTGCTCTGTTTACCCTATGTGTGAAAAATCTGAGGTTTTCCGGATTTTTAGAAATCATGTCGCTCGTGCAGAGAGGTTCCTAGGGCGGAAAATAAAAAGTATCCGTACCGATAACGGGACTGAGTTTGTAAACAATAATTTTACACAATTTTGCAATGATCATGGGGTAAAACATGAACTCACAAACACATATACACCAGAGCAGAACGGTACTGCAGAAAGGTTCAACCAGACAGTATCAAATGGGGCGAAGTGCTTGTTAGCAGACAGTGGGTTAGAGACAAAATTTTGGCCTGATGCAGTTTTAAGTTTCACCTATGTCTGGAACAGGGTTGTACATAAAGGTCTAAGTAAGACACCATTTGAGCTTTTTGGAGGGTATAAGCCATCGGTAAACCACTTGAAGCCGTTTGGGTCCATCGCGTATGTTGGTGTACCACGACAACACAGAGCGAAGTTAGACGCCAAGGCGAAGAAAGGGGTGATGATTGGATATGCCTTTAACACCAAGGGTTATCGGATATGGTTCCCAGACACCAATAATGTGGTGGAGACCATAAATGTCAGATTCTGTGAGGATTCACAAGGGATGGAAGGCGACAGTGGAGCAATGATGGGTCCCAGTGATAATCCTAACACCGAATCATACTCCAAACATGAGGGAGATGAAGACGTTTCTATTATCAATTTAGGTCAGAATCTACCCCGTGAGAGTGACGAAGATTTGGTGGAAAAAGATAGTCCTGAAGAAACCCAAATTGATAAGAGTCCCTTGCCAGCCCAAGATCTTAGAAGTAGCGATTGGAAAAGAAATCCATTTGGTCGATTGGAAAGAATCCATTCCGATTCCTCAGATAAAAATGGATATAAAGGGAAAATATCAGATAAACCAGCTACCGCATCCACAAGTTATGCCAGTTCTTGACTAGACGATATACAGATGCCTAATACTTACAAGCAAGCATTGAAATCACCACAGCATAAACAGTGGGTAGAGGCCATGGAAGAAGAGATGAAAGTCATGACAGAAAGACAGGTATGGCACCTAGTTGAGTTACCATCGGATACAGATATCATAGGATGCCGGTGGGTTTTTGCGTTGAAAAGAGACGAAAAGGGCGAGGTGGCCAGGTATAAGGCCAGACTGGTGGCACAGGGTTTTAAACAAATTAAAGGAGTTTCTTACGAAGAGACTTTTAGCCCAGTCATTAATTTCAGTCTAATTCGTTTTTTCTTCTCACTTTTAGTAGTTTTACAGGGTTGGACCCACAGACAGTGTGATGTCAAAGGAGCTTATCTGTATGCACCATTAAAAGATGATATTTACATGTCTCAGCCTCCCGGTTTTGTTGTAGAAGGTAAGGAAGATTTTGTATGCAAATTGGATAAAGCTATCTATGGATTGCATCAAAGTGGTAGAGAATGGTTCTTCGAGATTCATAAAGTATTGATAGAACTAGGTTTTAGCAAACTAAATTGGTGTAACTGTGCATATGATTTTAATTGTGTGTTGATTTTACTTTTATATGTTGATGACATGGTTTTGTTCGGTAAGGACGAGGAGATAATAGACAAAGCCATAGGATTGTTGAAGACACATTTTGATTTAAAAATTTTGGGAAAAACTAGAAAGCTGTTGGGAGTTGAGTTTGAAGAAAAGGGGGGAGAAATTTTGTTGAGTCAGTCAATTTATATTGACGATATTCGTAAAAGGTTTACAAAATTCTTCGTACCGGTTTCCTCACTTCCAATCAGCAAGGGTACAGTATTCTCAAAGAAACAGTGTCCACAATCAGATGTTGAAATAGAAGAAATGAAACAATATCCCTATAGAAATTTACTAGGCTGTCTATCGTTCCTCGCTAGTAGAACCAGGCCCGACATAAGTTATGCCGTTAACATTTTTAGCCAATACCAAAGTAATCCTGGTAGAATTCACTGGGATGGTTTGATAAAACTTTTGGGCTATGTTATACACACACACAATTTTAAACTTAAACTTGCGTGCAATGAACCTAGTATAACGGTTTACACCGATGCAGATTTCGCAGCCAATAAGGATGACAGGACTTCTATGGGGGGACAGATAGTGTTTCTTGGAAAAGCTCCAGTCATGTGGAGGACTTTCAAGGAGAAGTGCGTGTCGTTGTCAACTATGGAAAGTGAATTCTACGCTATGACAGAGGCCACAAAGGAACTTATGTGGTTTGATAGAATTCTAGAAGAATGTTATGCCAGAAAGTTAGTTCTTGGAGGAAAGCTTAGGTCAATTCTATATGTTGATAACATGGCGTGTATAGATTTGTTAAATCCCCAGTAGAGAACCATAGAAGTAAGCATATTGATGTCAAATTATTTTTTATTCGTGACCTAGTTTATCAGAACATATTTGACATAAATTATATAAAAAGTAAAGAAAATCTAGCAGATCCTTTTACCAAACCCCTGACCAAATTCGAACTGAGGCACCTATGTGATGAGATTTTTGCATGAACTTTTCTTGAATTTTTGCACGAATTTATTTTGAAGTGGTGTGTGCACTTAGTGTTTGAAATTGTGAATTTTTGCAATGTTTTTGTTTACTTGTTTTGGGTCGCGGGTATGTTTTTTTTTATTTTGGTGAATCCCTGTTTTGTTGAGGGGACTGCCACGTTAATTATTCCATCCACCTAATCAAGGAAAGTTTGTCTAATAAAAAAAAATTTGTTTAAAGCTCAGTGTTTGTATGTGAGTTGTTTTTCTGATATTTATGCAGTGCGATATTATGGGATGTATTCTGTGTTTTTAGATATTTAAATATTTTACGATAACTTCTCAATGGAAAACCAATTTGTTTTATGTGTTTGAATGAATTTGTATGAGTGGGCGCCCACGTACATATGTATTGATATTTGAATATGATTGAATGTAGTCGTGTCCTAGTCATTGTATGTTTTAACTCTTTATTGTGGTTTGTTAGTTGTTATATTGGTTTTCAGCCAACAATAGTGTACAGAAGCAGAAATAACTTTTGTTTAGAACTTGCAGATTTGAACCTTCTCAGCAATTTGTTTTGTACCTGTGTATTCCTAAGTTAAGACTGTATTATTGTTATATGTTGCTATCGCATTTTTGTTGACAAGACTAATGTTGGTTTGAATTAATTGTTTTATATGTATTCTAGTTCTGACAGAAAAAAATGGAAATGTAAACTGTGATGGTTTTGAATTCTCATATTACTAGTTTATGTCGAAAAGACAAGTGGGGGGGCATTTGTTAGCGAGTTACACTAAAGACTACTTGTGAAACGAATCATGTACTTGCCTTTCCGGGTATTGCGTCATTTGTTTTAGACCGGTTTGATCATAAAACCTGATAACCGGATCAAATCTTTAATCGAATTTCCACAGCTGTGAAGAAGCTACCGTAAATAATTTATTATTCAGTTTCCAGTAGTTGGTGCGTTTTAAACAAACCGGATCGTTGAATATCATTAGATGAGGCGTATATAAGGCTCGCATACGATTCAGTAATATACCGTTGAGTAGATAGATAATGAAGCTGAGGACAATCTGAAGAAAGGTAATGTTGATTTATAGTTTAAGTTTAAGACGCAGTAAAGAAAATAGAATAAGGGGCTAACAGTCTTTGCCTATGCCTAACTTGAGGTAATTCCATCACAGTGTATAGACACTGTTGTTTGTATATATGAGACTTGTTTTTTTAATGAATTTAGAGAACGCTATTGATTGATATGGATATTTTATTGTTGAAAATTGTTAAACTAACTTTTAATATTTTAAACAAATAAATTTGAATTGTTATTGTTGAAAAAGTCTTGTCGTCTATGCTTTCATCAATAGTTTTAACGTATACCTATTGTAACAAACAACGTTTCTTCTGCGATTTTACTCTGCAATTTAATTATTAGGTTTTTTGTTGACGTGCTCGTTTCACGTGCACGCTGACAGAATCATAGACTGTTTCACCCACCGGGACCAAATTCGGCACAGTTAATGGTTAGGACCCGAGAAACTTAAATCAGCAAAAACGAAGTTTGGTGCTCAATTAGTTTTTTTTTAATTAATTTTTTAACGATTTTTTGTGCCCGTAAGAGGTGCGAGACCCCCTGTGGATACAGACGTTCAGTGAAATCCGAACCTATCCCTCTTCCCCCGCGCGGGAGAAGAGGGGTGCGCGGGGGGTGAGAGCTTCATGGTAATAAACTTGCCTAACTGACTGATAACGCACAATCCAAACCGTTGGACATAAAGAGCTGAAATTTTGCATGGTGATTCTTCTATAATGGAGTTTATACTGGAGGGGTGATCTGAGAAAGATTTTTGAAAAATTCTTCTTCGATTTTTTAACATTAAATTTTTAAGCTTTTTTTTCTAATTTTTTAAAGTTTTCATTTAAAATGATAATTCGAGGGTTATAAAATTTATATCACGAGAAAGATCATAAAATTTCCTTTAAAACGAAATCTTTTTCGAATCGTTACCTCCCTTTTCTGATTTTTGGTGAATTTTTAAAGATTAATTTTTAGAATTTAATTTATGAAATGCCGATCACGTGGTTTCTTTTCTTTTTGTGATACTTTAAATTAATTTTGCGTTACGTGCATAACAACAAAATAAATTGACAAAAGAAATATTAAAATACGGTAAAAGATAAAATTTAACCACTAGACTAACTGAGATGGGAGTTTTTTAAGAATGCAGTTCAAATTAGTATGTTTTAACACAACTTTCCCGGCTCTGCTTTTTGTCCTTTGATATTTGCAGTTTTTCTCATCGCTTGAACCGATTTACAATTTGCTTTTTCTACGGTTTTTGGCCTTAGAAAAATTAAAAACCGATACGGTTTTTGGCCTGTCGACAATAAAAAACCGAATCACCAAAGTAAGGAAAATAGGCTTCCTGTGAAATCACGCCTTACTTTGAATAAATAAAAGGGTCATCTTTCACTTTACCTCTTGGATCATGTGGAAAAAAGTGCGTCTCTTGGCTGATGTGGAACAAACTGAGCTTTTAAGGGAAAAATAAATAATAAAGGCAAATGTAAATTATAAAACTTATTTCTAATTAAACAGTGGATGAAACAAATCTAATTAAATCTAATTAAACAGTAAACTTATTCAATCCAAACGTGCGAATCACGCAACACTGTGTTATTAATTCTCAATAAAATCAGACGTATAATCAGACGAAGGTCCGCAGGCTCAAAGTTTCTTTCTTTCTTATTGTTTGTATATCATTTCAGTAGAAACGCGCTAAGCGTATTCTGTCTGGCCAGATGAACATGAACAGCGGGGGTTGCAGCCCAGTATGGAATGCATCAAAATTTTTATATCTATATATCTACCCGGGCATCGCCGGGCAATAATGCTAGTATATATATATATATGTATATACATATATATATATATATATATATATATATATATATATGTATATATATATATATGTATATATATATATATGTATATATATGTGTATATATATATGTATATATATATATGTATATATATATATATATATATATATATATGTATATATGTATATATATATGTATATAAATATATATGTATATATATATATATATATATATAAATATATATGTATATATATATATATATATATATATATATATATATATATATATATATATATATATATATATATATACATATATACACACACACATATATATATATATATATACATATATACACACACACATATATATATATATATATACATATATACACACACACATATATATATATATACATATATACACACACACATATATATATATATATATATATATACATATATACACACACATATATATATATATATATATATATATATATATACATATATACACACACACACACACATATATATATATATATATATATACCGCATAAAACCGTAAACGCGCCAAAAACGTTTTCCTCGGAAGTCCAATTTCCCATCGTTTCCAATGTAGGTTCGATGCCACGGATCAGCAGTTTTTTCCCAACGAGCTATGAATCATGAAAATTTCGCCCATGCATTTCTACGGCCGGCTAGGTCGAGTGAACGGACAGCTGAGCTTACCCGTCATTATCTGCGCTGTTCGAAACATCCCACCCCCTCCATTACAAACACGTGAACATTACTGCTTTACCTTTCCAACCAACGTCAAGTGCTTCTTGGAGGACAAAAGAAAAAAGAAAATTTGTGTAACACAATGGCGGAAAAAAGTAGTTGAGGCGATTTCACAGTTGCGTTTCCCGCAGGTTGTAAGTTAATAAACAGAAAAACTTCCTTTTTCTCCGCTTTGAAAATTTTTATTTTTTTTATTTTTGGATTGCATACGAGGTCTCCTTACGGTGAAACTTTGTAAGATATAAATTTCGCCATAATTTTTGTACAGAATATGGAAATCGCTCGAGTGTTGACTAGGGTTTCCAAAAAGGAAAACCTAAAATTATCCCTAGTCAATGGGATAATAAAGGGGTCCTTAAGGGGTCCTAATGCCATTTTTAGGACCCCTTTTATGTCGTTTCTACTCCTTAGAGTCGTTAAAGGTCTGCCTCGGAGAACGGATAAACACGCTTTCGTCGTTATTATCGCGAATAAACCCAATAATCGTCTACCGCTTCGTTTATTTGGAACTAATTTTTGATAATTATCCAAATTATCCCTTTCCGTTGTTCGCGTTATTATTAATTATTAACCTTTAGCTTACGGGGCTCATTTTTCCGATTCCCTCTTTTGAACGGGAAATTTTAATCCCCTTTTGTAAGAATGGACATTAAAAGGGTCATATATATATATATATATATATATATATATATATATATATATATATATATATATATATATATATATATATATATATACAAACATACATACATATATACATACATATATACACACACACACACACACATATATATATATACAAACATACATACATATATACATACATATATACATATATACACACACACACACACACACACATATATATATACAAACATACATACATATATACATACATATATACATATATACACACACACACACACACACACACATATATATATACAAACATACAAACATACATACATATATACATACATATATACACACACACACACACACATATATATATATACAAACATACATACATATATACATACATATATACATATATACACACACACACACACACACACACATATATATATACAAACATACATACATATATACATACATATATACATATATACACACACACACACACACATATATATATACAAACATACATACATATATACATACATATATACATACACACACACACACACACACACACACACACACACACACACACATATATATATATATATATATATATATATATATATATATATATATATATATATATATATATATACAAACATACATACATATATACATACATACACTGTTGGCCACCCAAATTGCAACACCAAGAAAGACAAGAGATATCGCAACAAAATTTATTTTGTAGATAACATGTTGACCAAGTATCAAATGATGAAATTTATAGACTTCTGTGAAGTGTGGTTCCTGCCAAAATCAGTAGCCAGAGTAGCCGCCATTGTTGGAGATCACCGCTGCCACACGCCTCGGCATTGATTCAAAGAGACTTTGGATGAGTTCTTGGGGTACAGCAAACCAAGCAGCTTCCACACGTTGCCAAAGTTGATCTGCTGTGGCAGCTGGGGATGGAATCTGGGTCAATCGTAGAGCAACCATGGACCACATGTTTTCTATCGGCGAAAGATCCGGAGAGCGAGGCGGTCAGGAAAGCAATTCAATCTGGCGATTGACGAAGAACCGTTGGACAATGTGTGCCACGTGTGGTCGCGCATTATCCTGTTGAAATATGGCTGTGGGCAAGCGCTGAAGGTAAGGAAGGACAACTGGCTCCAACACCTCGGAGATTTAGCGCTGGCTGTTTAAAGTACCGGCAATGCGTACTAGAGGTGTGCGAGAGTGATATCCAATACCGCCCCATACCATAATACCCGGTGCAGGACCAGTGTGGCGGTGCATAACGCAGCTGTTCAGCATCCTCTCTTCACGGTGTCTCCAGACTCGAATGCGACCATCGTGGTGTTGCAGACAGAAGCGTGACTCGTCAGTAAAGACAATTTCATTCCATTCTGCCGTCCACATCCTTCTGTCATCGCACCATTGGCGGCGGAGACGTCTGTGGTTCTGCGTCAAGGGTAGACAAAGCAATGGACGTCTTGCGGACAGACCACTCTGCTGTAAACGGCGTCGAATGGTACGCGCAGACACTGGATGATGCGTTACAGACTGCATGTGCTGTGCTATGGTTCGTGATGTGACTGAGCGATCCGTCACTGCCATGCGCACAATTTGCCTGTCATCACGTGAAGTGGTGCGAACACGCCGGTCCGTCGTACCCTCCTGCATCCAACGATCACATATCCGCATTACAGTTGTTTGGTTCCGTCCAACACGACTACCGATTTCCCTGAAAGAATCTCGGTAGGCCACTATCCTTCCTCTGTCGAACTCGGATACTTGATCAAAAGATGATCGCTGTTTTCGACGAGGCATAATTGATCGTTTTTTTTTTTAAATCCACAAGAAAAACACAATTGCCGAACTTGAAATCGTCGAAATATCCAAGCCTTAAATAGCGCTTTGAAGTGGCGCCACAGGCGCGCGTGATGTGCGTCTGCGCTGAAATTCTAATCATTTGCATGTCTCACCTCCGCTAATGCATGTTGTAAATTTCATGTTATTTGCTTGTTTCCTTCAGGGTGTTGCATTTACAGTGGCCAGCAGTGTATATACATATATACACACACACACACACATATATATATATATATATATATATATATATATACAAACATACATACATATATACATATATATATATATATATATATATATATATACAAACATACATACATATATACATACATATATACATTATATACATATACATATATATATATATATACATATATACATATATATATATATCCCTTAATGGCCGTTCCTACGAAGGGGGTATGAAATTTCCGGTTCTAAAGAGGGAATCGGAAAAATGGGCCCCGTAAGCTAAGGGTTAAAATAGCACCACAAGGTTCGAAGTCCGTCGTAGCTAGTTACCTTCATTTTGACCGACCACTTCCAGGGGCGACATCTTGGGGAATCGTACCCTTTCCCACCCTCTCTGACCTCACAGAGAAATTTTCCGGTCTACGCATTTAACGAGCCCCTATTCGTCCTAGACACGTAGGTATTTCAGTGGAGCGCGCCGGGATTCGATCGGAGCACCCTCAGCACCGAAAGCCATCGCGCTAACACAAGGCTACCTCGAGCCCACACATTCTACATTAAAATATCGTGCATCAGATAAATATCGTCACTGAAAACGCAAAAGGTCGTTTGCCTAAAAACTGCATTTTTCAGGAGAGCAAAGTCTGTTTTGTTTTTTTTCTTTCTTCTATGGTAAGGTGTTCCGAGATCTGCCAGATAACTGTGACCGCGCGTCATCAAGACGGCATGAAATTCCGAACAATCTGACGTTACATTAGGATATCGCATTGCACGAATCACCTCCCAGTGCAGCACTTACGGGTGCCGTTCACTGGATTTTCCGCAATCGATTCCGACAGACGGTGATTCACAAGCAATTATTATTATATCCTAGTAGAGCTAAATGACACTCTTTCCCGGAATGGAAAGCCATTTTTAGGACCCCTTTTTTGTCGTTTCTACTCCTCCGAGTCGTTAAAAGGTCTGCCTCGGAGAACGGATAAACATGCATTCGTCGTTACTATAGCGAATAAACCCAATAATCGTCGACCGCTTCGTTTAGTTGGAACTATTTTTTGGTGACCCTTAGCAGTACGATGTTAATGTGACTGCCTACGTTGAAAATGTCATTTTTTGACAATTTTGGTCAATTTTATTTTGCAAGAATCGTGTAATTCAATCTTTTCTCTTTTCAAAACCATTTTGATTTTCATTCTACACCAATTAGAAGCAGAGTTATAGCTTTTAAAAAAACATCATCTGCTACAAAATTGAAGTGACAAACAACTTAAAAAACGTTTTTCTCAGAATTATGTCTTTTAGCATAAATCTCTCTCTATATATATGTATATGTATATATATATATATATATATATATATATATATATATATATATATATATATATATGTATATATATATATATATATATATATATATATATATATATATATGTATATATATATATATATGTGTGTGTGTGTATATATATATAAAACAGTTCCCTAACTGACTCACTGACAGAGATATAACGCACAGACCAAACCGCTGGACCTAAAGGGCTGACATTTTGCATGGCGATTCTTCTTATGGTGTAGGGGTGCACTAAGAAAGATTTTTGAAAAATTCTTCTTAGATTTTTTGAAATTAAATTTTTAAGCTGTTTTAGTAACTTTTTTTAAGTTTGTATTTAAAATAATAAGTTGGGGGTTATAAAATTTATATCACGAGAAAGAGCGTAAAAATTCCTTTGAAATGAGATCTTTTTAGGATCTTTACCTCCATTTTCTGATTTTTGGTGAATTTTTAAAGATTAATTTTTACAGTTTAATCTATTAAATGCCGATCACGGGATTTCTTTTTCTGGTACTTTATTTAAATTTATCGTCACGTGCATAACAACTAAATAGACAAAAAAAAAATTTTTTTCTTGCTAATGCGGCAGACGATTGGACATTATACAAAAATATTAAAATACAATAAAAGATATTATGTTCCTCAACATATACTATATTAACTGTACTATATTCTTTAATATTTCCTAATACATTTAATTTGAATATTTTCTTCTACATTATTTTTTCTATAAAAATATCTCTTACGATTTTTTTATAGATATATTTTTGGGGTTTTTTTACATCAATTTTATACATTGATCATCGTATTTATTATATATATATACAATAACCACCGCTTATAGTGATCAGTAGTTATAAGAATCAACCGTTTATAAGTATCAAGATCGCTAAAACAAAAACAAATGTATTATTTCCATGTTAAAACTTTCGCTTTAAAGAATCAATCCACCGGTTTTAAGAATCAGTTTACGCTCTTCGCTTTCTTTTCATTTTTCAAGAAAAAGCCACTTAAACCCTCAAAAGGCACGAAGTTCTTTCTTTATGCTTTTTAAAGAAAGAGTGATAAGATGGGATGGAATATAGTCGTAAAATGCGCTCCTTTCTTTGTTAGACATAACATAATAGTTTCCCATTAAACGCTTTAGCACAACACTGTCCTATTAGCTTGACCCAGGGCCATCTTTACCCGTCCGGGTCCAATTTCACTTTTCTCCACTGGCAAACAAAAATACGGACTCTTTTTTCCCACCTCCCACATCCTGGTTGCGGCTTTCTGGATCCTGAAACACACAAATATTCAGTGAAGTGCCCAGTATTACTTAGGCAAACTTGACATTAGTAGATTCAGCATGTTATCAAACCCTGAAACGTAAACTAGAAGGTGAATCTTCGTCTGAGACTATTAGTATTGAAAGAGGTATAAACAGCCTCCTGAAAACTTCATTACGTCAAACTACCATAGAAAACTTTTTCTTGCTCCCTTCCTGTAGTGGAAATGTTAAACTGTTAAGAAGGTATGTTGTAAGAAATAAAATTATAAAAAATAATTTTAATAAAAGATAATTAACGTAAATTAAAGAGTATTTTATGGTGAATTATCTAATATATGATATATAGGTGTGTGTGTGCCTGTCCAGAAACCTAAATTTCGGCTATAAGAATCAACCGCTTATAAGAATCAAATCAGTAATAACAAACGTGATTCTTATAAGCGGAAATCACTGTATATATATATATACTTATATATAAAGAGAGAGCGATTTTGTACGTGGAGGGTAATCTCCAGAACCACCGCACCTATTTGAAAAATTCTTTCACTGTTTGAAAGGTACATTATTCCAGATGGACATAGGCTATATATTATGTATATCTGATCAGTAGAAATAAAGTTAGGGGCTTAATCCTAACAATCTCCATTGTTTCCGCTACTGTCCTCTACCGCGTTTTGTGCCGAAGATTTCAACGATCCTTAGCGTGGTGCTATCGCGGTGGGCTTCTGTTCTGACGCTAGCGGTTCGAACCAGGCCGTTCTCCGGCATGCCCTTTTCTTTAAAAAAAATTATTTTAATTATTAACTAACATAAAATTAATTTAAGGCATTATTTAGGTTATTATTAAGGCAAAAAAAGATTTACAATTTATTGGCTATCAACTGGAAATTTATTGGTATAATATTTTGTTCAACCCGGACAAAGTCGGGACGGGCCGCTAGTATATATATATATATATATATAATGTTTATTCTTGGTCCCGTATTCTTGGGATACATGCTATCCCATCCCGTAAGGGAAAGATTAATATTTTTATAAATTTATAAGCCGATTCCCTTTAACTTACTGGGCAGACAAAACGAGCTGAATACCCAACATAGCGTAGACAGAAAGACTCGCCAACTTCCTGCGACACCTTTTACGGGCTATCAGCTGTTCCGTACCCCCTGAGAGCACGTCCAGAGTTGTCGACTACGCGCATGCCCACGCGTTCGATGGCCGTTCGGATTGCTCTTCTCTCCGTCTCCTCCTCTGCCCATGTTTGGCCGAATATGCGGTCTTTTCGATCGCCCTTTTTTTTCGGCCGTCGCGACACGTGCGAGTGTTTTCGTGCACCTTTTTCGAGAGGCGGGAATAAAAAAATTAGACGCCGGATGTTGATATCGTTTTTTCTGCGGTTCTTGTAAGTAATGAACTTGCCCGACTCGGAAAGCAAAAAAATTTGGGGGTTGAATTATGATTAAACGCACGTAATCAGGCTATTTTGTGGGTGTGATTATGTTTATTGCGGTTGCGTGTAAGCAGGGCCGAGTCCAGAGGTTTTTCGGGCCCTGGGCATGCTAATGAAAGTCTGGCCTTTCTTCTGTAAACAAGGATGAGGGTGATATTTCATAAAGAAAATGACAATTTTCCAAGTTTTATCAATTTATAATATTAGTTTGACATTACGAGAAAAATATAAAATGAAAATTAAAAAATTAAATTGCTAAAGAAGTTCAAATTTTTTGCCTCCTAATTTTGGCATCTGTAAAGTTATCAATTTGTGTGTGTATATATATATATATATATATATATATATATATATATATGTATGTGTGTGTGTATGTATATATATATATAGACATATAAATGTATATGCATATATATATATATATATATATATATATATGTATGTGTGTGTGTGTATGTATATATATATAGACATATAAATGTATATGCATATATATATATATATATATATATATATATATATATATATATATATATATATATATATATATATCACATTGTAACATACTGAACAACCCAAGGAGAGAATGGGCGTCCAGCACATCACAGGGAATGAAGAGTAGTCGTGGCTTGAAGAATAGATGACACTGCAAGTTACGGCATCACAAAACTTTATTAAGAGGAGATTTTATTACGTCTACCCAGTATAGTTACATGGTCCAAAAAGCGCACAGGTTTCTGTTCAGGCGGTTTATATAAACTTTGTCATGTGATCAGGATAGCGATTAGGGATTTGCTGTTGTCGATAAGTCACATGTGGTTTTATGTAATCTGTGCAGAGCTTATCTAAAATATTGGGGACGCCGCGCATGTTTGAAAAAGGAAGCCATTTAATATTTTCTCTCGAGGTTATTAGAACTTAGAATCAAAAGCGAAATTTAGCTCGTACGCCCAAGGGAATTTAGAATAATGTTAGATTTTAAAATGGTATGGGGTTTTTAATGTTATATATATATATGTATATATATATATATATATATATACTAGCATTATTGCCCGGCGTTGCCCGGGTAGATATATAGATATAAAATTTTTCATTCATTCCATCAAAAGAATACTGGGCTGCACCCCCCACTCTTCATGTTCATGTGGCCAGACAGAATGCGCTTAGCGCGTTTCTACTGAAATGATATACAAACAATAAGAAAGAAAGAAACTTTAAGGCTGTGGACCTTCTTCTGATTATACGTCTGATTTTATTGAGAATGAATAACACAGTGTTGCGGGATTCGCACGTTTGCATTGAATAAGACTACTGTTTAATTATATTTGTTAGACAGTGTTTAATTAGATTTGTTTGATCCACTGTTTAATTAGAAATAAGTTTTATAATTTACATTTGCCTTTATTTTTTATTTTTCCCTTAAAAACGCAGTTTTTTTCACATCATCAAGAGACGCACTTTTTTCTACATCAACCAAGAGGTAAAGTGCAAGATGCGGTATTCCCTTTATTTAATCAAAGTAAGGCGGGATTTCGCATGAAGCCTAGGCTCAAAGTTTCTTTCTTTCTTATTGTTTGTATATCATTTCAGTAGAAACGCGCTAAGCGCATTCTGTCTGGCCAGATGAACACGAAGAGCGGGGGGGGGGGGGGGCAGCCCAGTATTTTTTTGATGGAAAGCATGAAAAATTTTATATCTATATATCTTCCCGGGCAATCATTCTTTAAACATAATTTCATTACTTTTCTTATGCCTTAATATAACTAATAGACTAATAAATCGGAATGAAAGTTTTGTGTCGTTATGTTTCTCTTTTTAAAGAGCTTTTCCTCCCACTGCTTAAAAAAACCCCAAACTCTTAAAGATATATCTTATATGATTTCACGGAATAAGTAATTCAAATACATATCATATGTTAACTCTGTTTCGCGAACTTAGGGGAAAAAAACCTGTAGAACTCTTAAACTTCTTCCCATTTTATGATCCTTAAACAATTAATATATTTAGATCAACAGAAGACTTCCAAAAACTGGCCATGGGACAAACTTAATTTTTCTTTTTTTTTTTTTCTTCCTTTTTTTTCCAAATTTTATTAAGTTCTATTAGTTTGAACGCCATTGTCTAAAATTGTCTAAAGCAGCGGTTCTCAACCTTTTTACTATACTCACGACTCTACTACAGTACACTCACGACTCCATTAGTACACTCACGACTCCACTAAACGTAAAAAATAAAATAAACACTTAGCCCCCCCCCCCCCGTCACCCCTAGACCAACTCTCAAAACACCCCAGATCACCCCTCAGAACAAAACTATTTTCCCTCTCGTATCGAATTGACTGGTTGTTTTGAAGGGGCTGTATCCACATTTAAGAGGTGCACTTAGGGGCACAAAAATTGTTAAAAAATTAATTTAAAGAAAACTAATTGAGCCCCAAATTTCGTTTTTCCTGATTTAAGTTTCTCGGGTCCTAAACATTAACTGTGCCGAATTTGGTCCCGGTGGGTGAAATAGTCTGTGATTCTATAGCGGACAAACAAACAGACAAGCTCTTTTATATGTATAGAAGATATATATATATATATATATATATATATATATATATATATATGGACAAAAAAATTAGCGCACCAAGAAATAATTGCGGGATCGTAACGAAACTTGCAATGAAGGTACATGTCGGGGAGATATGCAAATGATTAGAAATGCAGCGTGATTGCGCATTACGTATAGCCGGTAGAGGGCGTTGAACATCGTACTCTGTGGAGTATAAAACAGGTAACCAAAGCTTGTTTGAGTGTGCTGAATCATTTACAAAGGAAGAGCTGAGATAGACATGCTATTACGCCGTGTTCGAAGACAATATAAGCAGTTGTCGCAGTTTGAGAGGGGGAGAATCGTCGGGATGGTGGAAGCTGGGTGGTCAGCTAGGCGAGTAGCTCGTCAATTAGGCCGCTCTGATTGTGTTGTGAGGAGGTGTTGGGACCAGTGGACCCGAGAGATGTCATGTACACGAAGACCAGGCTCAGGACGCCCTCGACAGACCAGTAGTCGAGAAGACCGCCACATCGTAAGAAATGCACGCGTACAGCCAACTGCTTCATCGGCCGCCATGCAGGCACAGGTAGAACCTTCACTAGGGGCCTCTGTGTCTTCTCGAACCATACGAAGGCGCCTGGCTGAAGGACAGTTGGTATGACTGAAGGACAGTGGGGCCCATTACGTGTGCTGCCCTTGACGCCCACCCATCGACGCCTCCGTTTGGAGTTTTGCCGCGCACGAGGAAACTGGACTGCAGCAGAATGGAACCAGGTCGTCTTTAGCGACGAATCCAGATTCAATCTCGGCAGTGATGACAATCGTGTTCGTGTGTGGAGATCCCGTGGTGAATGCTTCAATCCTACCTTTGCTGTACAGCGACATATCGCTCCCACAGCTGGTGTGATGGTATTGGGTGCCATTGCCTACAATACACGGTCACCCCTAGTATTGTTCCGTGGCACCATGACAGCAAAGCGGTATGTTCATGAAATCCTGCAACCACATGTGTTGCCACTCAGGCAACGGCTCCCAGGAGCCATTTTTCAACAAGACAATGCTCGGCCTCATACGTGAAGAGTGTCACAAGACTGTCTCCGCACTGTTATTACCCTTCCTTGACCTGCCCGATCCCCAGATTTGTCTCCAATCGAGCATATCTGGGATCATTTGGGACGACGAGTTGGGCATCCTACGAGTTTGAACGAACTAGAGGCAAGGTTACAAGAATAAGGAACGAAATGTCTCAAGACATCATACAGAACTTGTATGACACAATGCCCGATCGTATCGCATCGTGCATTCGCGCTAGAGGGGGTCCAACGGAGTATTAACACCTCCGCTCTTTTGCCTTTTTCTCTGAAATAAATTATCCTTTTTCTTTGATTTTCTTATCATTTACTTATATCAAAGTAGTCATTACGTATGTAGAATTTCGTTTCATTTTGACGACTCCTTCTTGGTGCGCTAATTTTTTTGTCCATGAGTGTATATACATATATATATATATACATATATATATATATATATATACATATATA
>CAJRAI020000031.1:85500-87128 GCA_907164885.2 Dolomedes plantarius
GTAGGAGTAAATAGTTAAAAAGAAAAGTGCAGTCGAGCCCCGTTATAACGAACTTCAAGGGACCAAAGGTTTTGTTCGCTTTATCCGGTGGTTAGCTATATCCAAACCGTTAGGAAAAAGGCTAGAGTTCACAAAATGTGTAACTCATTTGCTGCAATGTTTTTTCAATAATGATGTATTAAAAAAATGATAAAATCTATTAAAAATGATCATTAATGAATTAAATCGACTAAAACCGATTACAATAAACTGACACAATACTAATTAAATTACGTACAGTAGGAAAACGGCGGGACCAAAATTTTCGTTCGTTATATCCGTGAGTTCGTTTTATACCGGGTTCGCTATAACGGAGTTAATAACCCGCGGTAGTTTCGTTAGAGGAGACTCCCTGAAATATTTTTTTCTAATATTCCAACTAAATATATCGTTCTCCAGTTGTTAGAATAATTAATATTTCTAAATTCTTAAATTGTTTAATAATTATTTTTTTTAATTGTTTTGCCAAAGCATTCAAATTGAGTGGTTGCAGTTCGTAGCCACCAGTTAAATGTCGGTGTGTCAAAAGCTTTGTTTATTTTTTATCAAACTAAATGAGGAATAAATACAACGATTCATAGCTATAAGTTTGTGCCAAAACGCCCTTCGACACGCCACTCTTTTTAATTCTTTAACTATAGGTTCATATACTTAATAAGGTATTTTGATTCTTGCACGAGTTTCCAGAATTCATAGAGCTCCCAAGAAAGGGATAAAAGTTTAGTCAGCCCTGTCGTATGTTATCGTGAATTTTTAAGAGGTTTTCTTACTTGCGTATCAACATTATTTTTAAATAAGGGATAGTTCCTGAATGAGGTAATTTAGGGCAGCGTCCAGAGAGGGAATTTCGGACTGGAGACCCCTCCAACAATCCCTAGAGGTCCTCTACACTCGGTGTGTCAAAAGCTTTGTTTATTTTTTTATCAAACTAAATGAGGAATAAATACAACGATTCATAGCTATAAGTTTGTGCCAAAACGCCCTTCGACACGCCACTCTTTTTAATTCTTTAACTATAGGTTCATATACTTAATAAGGTATTTTGATTCTTGCACGAGTTTCCAGAATTCATAGAGCTCCCAAGAAAGGGATAAAAGTTTAGTCAGCCCTGTCGTATGTTATCGTGAATTTTTAAGAGGTTTTCTTACTTGCGTATCAACATTATTTTTAAATAAGGGATAGTTCCTGAATGAGGTAATTTAGGGCAGCGTCCAGAGAGGGAATTTCGGACTGGAGACCCCTCCAACAATCCCTAGAGGTCCTCTACACTCGGTGTGTCAAAAGCTTTGTTTATTTTTTTATCAAACTAAATGAGGAATAAATACAACGATTCATAGCTATAAGTTTGTGCCAAAACGCCCTTCGACACGCCACTCTTTTTAATTCTTTAACTATAGGTTCATATACTTAATAAGGTATTTTGATTCTTGCACGAGTTTCCAGAATTCATAGAGCTCCCAAGAAAGGGATAAAAGTTTAGTCAGCCCTGTCGTATGTTATCGTGAATTTTTAAGAGGTTTTCTTACTTGCGTATCAACATTATTTTTAAATAAGGGATAGTTCCTGAATGAGGTAATTTAGGGCAGCGT
>CAJRAI020000032.1:0-2500 GCA_907164885.2 Dolomedes plantarius
CATTATGATTATTGAATTTGCATCATAAATATTTTTATCCGTTCACCTCGCCCCCCCCCCCCTCCAAGATTAAATTCTGGGTGCGCTACTGTATATATATATATATATATATATATAATTCAAAAATTTCGGATTTATTTAAAAAATCACAATTTATCTTACTTGGTTCTCTCTTCCTTAAGTCTTCAGCAATAAGCAATAAACAAATTTCGGGAGGGAGATCTCTCAGTTAAAGACCGTGGATGGTCTGAGGGTATGTACACATGAGAGCGTTGCAACGCTCTCATGTGTACATAGTCTTAGATAAGCAATTATGTTAATATATTTTGCTATTATTACCTAATTTCGCCTAAAAAGCTGTTTATCACCGATTTTTCGCCGAAAAGTAGTAAAAAATAATTTTCGCAATTATTCGCATCTATTTCGTGAATACGAAAATTACGTATTCTTAATTATAGATCGCAATAATTCTACGAAAAGTGTGGATCGCACGGATCCATCGATGCAGGAAACAAAGATGGCCGAGGAAACAGTTCTCATCGTTCTAAATAGAGCACTGTACAACAATCTTGATATGAAAAAATATACAAATTCAAAATAGTGCCTGTAAAAAAAATACTTACTGGACGTAGAAATGGCTTACTTCAGGTTAAAAAACTTGGAAAATATGAAATAGAGGGTAAGTCAAAATGAATGCCCAATTTCATAGGTTTACTACGCAAAATGTAATCAATGTATTCTTTCAAAGTATACATACCTGCAGAGGAAATATACCTGCAGAGGAAATATACCTGCAGAGGAGGTAAGTTTTGAATGTACTCCTCACAAATGTTCGATGTGCGCTCCTTTTGTTATACGGCATATATCAACTCTGAAATTCAATCCTTGCCAAACTTCGTGCAGCATGTCTGCATCGATAGCAGCTGTGATACGGGCTTCAAATCAGTCGTGGTCCTTGGACAAGCGATCCCCACAGAAAAAAAATCGCAGATCCTGATGGCGGAGGTAACAGTGCATCGTCTGCGGTAGATACGCGACCAGTCCACCCTACCCGAAACAATAACCCCGTAACATTACAAACTACGCACTATTCGTCACTTTTGTATATTACCTCTGCATCTATTGTAGCGTACTGGAAAGATGAGGTTATTTTTCCAAAGAACCCACAAGCGCTTGGACCACACAGCTGCGTGTGTTTCAAGGAATGTGTTGTTCGGTTCCAAGCCACTAAAGCTGTCAGCCGATAATCTGCCGGCATCTGCCGCCCCCTCCACCCCTTCTGAAAATCCAGACATTGAAGAGAGACGCTGTATAAAATCCGAGCGGGAGAGACGTGTTTTTGCTAGGCTCCGGTGTTGTTGGGCCGAGAATGGGCCCTGGAGCGTGTATTTGTGAATCTGTACGTAAATTAAGTGATTATGTCGGAAGTGTTTAATATTTAATTCTTTTTGTAAATAAATCTACTTGTTAAGTTTTGTTTTAAAAATTTGGCTTTCGTTTTTAATTAGAACTCTGTCTTTCTTGGTATGGATCAATAGTTGTGAAATTTCTTCAAAATGCCTCAGAGAGAATCGCCTTAACTACTAGTCGTGACGCTACACTATGTATATTTTGAATGAATACATTGATTACATTTTGCGTAGTACACCTAAGAATCTGGGGCATTCATTTTGACTTACCCTGTATAACCTAGAACAGGAAGAAAGAAAAAAGTTTCTGACTAAAGTATGTATAGTTTGCAGATCCCAGGGAAAAAAGAAATGAAACTGGCTAGGTTTGCAAATTTTGAACACTTGCTCTACGCAAAAGGAACTTATTTTACCAATTATAGTACATTTAAAAATATTAAATTTATATTTTTTGACACACGATGGTATAACGTGATCTCGTTGAAAATCGACGGTCATGCAGCACTGATTTCTGAAAGTACTAGTTTGCCAAGTTAAGAATAGTATTCGGTTAGATACATTCAAATTATTCTACATTAACCAAAATCATCGTTTCGGCACCCAAAACTAGTGATGCGACATCGATAACAAAACATCGATATTCAATATTAAAACATCGATGCTAATAAAAAATCGCCCAAAAACCATCGATGTTTTTAAACATCGATGTTTTAGAACATCCATTTTTTAAAACTGGTTTAGTAACCTCTAACATTAATGTTAATTCGGTTAGTCGTGTGCGTGTGGGGGAGGGGGGATTTAATTTTAATCCTTGATTGGGCTGACACAAATGACAAAAACTTGGTTGCTTTTGCCATGGGCTACATTGATGACTCAAAATTCTCGTTGTAAATATCGCCATGTTTTGCCTTTAAAGGTCCAAATAAATTCGTGGTATTGCCAGAAGTTTTGAGGGACTTAAGGCAAATATTACATTTCGCCAATTTGTCAGAGGTTTTGTAAAAATATTTCCAAACGGTACTTTTAGGAGGCATCTTAGTAATAATATTAGCGTCAACTTATGTAAAACCAGAACAAAACAAAATATAAAA
>CAJRAI020000032.1:7500-133963 GCA_907164885.2 Dolomedes plantarius
TACGTGGGTGCTAAGATGTGCTTTTACATGACTCTGTTGAGAAAATCTTTTCCCACATATAGTGCAGGCGAAAGGTTTCTCTCCTGTGTGGCTGCGGATATGTGTTTTTAAAGTACCCTGTAAAGAAAATTTTTTCTCACATACACTGCAGGCGAAAGGTTTATCTTCTGTGTGGTTGTGGAGATGCGTTTTTAAATTCCCCTGGCGAGAAAATCTTTTCTCACATACAGTGCAGGCGAAAGGTTTCTCTCCCGTGTGGATGCGGAGATGTAATTTTAAGCTACTCTGTACAGAAAACTTTTTCCCACAAACAGGGCAGGCGAAAGGTTTCTCTCCTGTATGGGTGCGGATATGTCTTTCTAGAACTTCCTTTTGAGAAAATCTTTTCTCACAAACACTGCAGGCGAAAGGTTTCTCTCCTGCGTGGGTGCTAAGATGTGCTTTTAAATGACTCTGCTGAGAAAATCTTTTCTCACATATAGTGCACGCGAAAGGTTTCTCTCCCGAGTGGGAGTGGAGGTGTCTTTTTAAATCACCCTGTACAGAAAAGCTTTTCTCACATGCAGCGCAGGCGAAAGGTTTCTCTCCTGTGTGGGTACGGAGATGTGTTTTAAGAGGACCCTGTTGAGAAAATCTCCTCTCACATGCAGTGCAGGCGAAAGGTTTCTCTCCTGTGTGGATGCGAAAATGTTTATGTAAATTACCTTGTTGAGAAAATGTTTTCCCACATACAGTGCAGGCGAAAGGTTTTTCTCCTGTGTGGGTGCGGAGATGTATTTTTAAATTACTCTGTTTGGAACATCTTTTCCCACATACAGTGCAGGTGAAAGTCTTTTCTGTATGGGTTCGAAGAGGATTATGAATAACATGGCACGAATGATGTGGATTTAAGGCGGCCAACTGTGAAAATGTTTCTTCACATAAATTACATTCGAAAATACTTTCTTCGGTGCGAGGGGAAATCGGAGCACTGGAACTTTTTATATTTTCACGAATTATACACGTCTCACATGAAGTGCATTCATTTTCGGCTTTTGTGGGGTTCTGCTCGCAGGAATGGTATCCATTGGAAAATCTGTCTACGCTGAAAATACAAGATATTTGCTCTTCTGACACGTTGACGTTCATTTACACGATTAGAAAACTGTAACTGCCAGCAATACGTTGACTTTCTGAATTTTTGGACAACACAAACATTTTAGTTTCGCCCCTAACAATCTGTACCAGAACCTGCAAAGAGAGGAGAAGGGAATTTGAATGGGATATATGAACACTGAACCATAATTTTTTTCTTATTTTTCATCTGAAATGAATAGCAATATATAAAAGTTTGCTTGTGCTAGGAAATGAGATATCTATAAACTTAGGAAATCAGATATCTATAAACTAAGATGTTATAAATTACGTTCTGGATTAATTAACCTACTGACCATTTTAAATTTATTGTAATTAGGGCACGAGGTTCATTAGCCATTCTTATTGTTTTGTCCTGGTAGATCATAAGGACACGCAGAGATTTGATATGTTTCGGTTAGTAGGGATCACTACAATACGGATATGGGCTGGACTAATAACGTATAAGCAATATTAATATGTTTTCTTTATATTCATGTTAGTTATTCGTAATAAAAAAACGTCACGGAGATTGACAACATAAGAGTCCGCACTGGTCTGGCATGGGGTGTATTTATGAATCAACACAGACTTAAGTGTAAAAAAATTAAGTTTATTCCGAACTTCAAAAACATTTAAAAATATTAAAAGCAATAACTTAAAACATTTGTATAATCAAATAATCTGACACAGAGACTTCTAACACACGAATCTCACTAGCTCGCGAGTTCAACTGTGTGTGCTGCTAACGGCACCTTTGCTCGAACTCGAGCAGTATTTATACAAGCAAGTAACATAACATTGACATATATTTGCAGAAAATACACTGGAAAGGAAAAATAACAAGCCATGGGGACAATAAATGAAAACCCCCAATTCTCAGATGTATGACGTCAAAGTTGCTGTGACGCCGTTACTTGTTGGATAATAAGTGCTACATCAATCAAAAACTATAGCATGAATGTCGGAAAGTAATACAAGTAAATGATCTAATAAAATGAAATTTAGATAGCCCTTTTAAGGTTCATTTGCCTAACAAGTGGCCCGCCTATTACTTTTAAGACATTAAAAAAAATAGGATTGCTTTACGTTCACACAGAACTTGATATCTAAGAAAAGCTCTTAAGTTTAAATGTTCATCCAGAACAAGTCAACTTAATTTTCATTCGAGCTGAAAATGCTAAGTTCACACACAACTAAAACATTTACGGTAACCTTGAAAATTTAAAAGATTGAGTTTTTTAAATTTAGTTTACAAGCATTATCATTAATTGTATACACACAGTTCATACCTACACAAAAGTTAAGCTTACTTATATTTGAAATTGGAAAAAAAGGTTTTCCAGAAAAGTTCGGGAAGGTATAACTATCACACAATACACTCAAGGAAATAAAAACAATCACAATTGAAGTAATACATTTCATGAAAAGATGCAAGCAAATCAAAGGGTAATAAACACATTGCAAGATTTAAATATCATGGGATGCTAAAAACAAAGCTACCACAGTAATGCGTGATTACAAACATAATTGCGATAAACATTTTTGAGAAAGTACACATCACATTTTACAAGTGTACAAAAAACAAAGATAAAAACACTTAAAGTAAGTGAAAAGTACACATTTAAGACACAATTGAAAGACAATATTAGTCTTAAATTATGAGTGTGGCCACACTCCCCCCGAAAATATTACAAGGGATAATGCAAAAAGTATCATACAAACATGAATATCAAAAAGTATGCAAGATTGAAAATTTATATGTGCGTGTGGTTATCTAGAGTAAGAGTGGGCATATGACAGGTTCCATTTTAAAACTGGGGCTTACAGAAAAAAAAACATAACGACTGCCATGACTGGGGACTAAGATAGACATTTACTAACGCATAACATATTCTTCATAACTCTCTGGCAAATTACAGTTTCACCCCTCCGAAACGGTATTGGGGCTGCTCGAGGGATCCGAATATATCAAGATTAGCAAAAATGTAAACCTCACGGGGACCGTTACTCTCTCCCTCTAAGATGATCACATACATATACAGAAATCTATACTAGACATTTTTTCCTTCTAAACACAACCAAACACCTAACAAAAAGGTATAAAATACACAAAAGCGCCAGAACACATCGGAACTTTTAAAATTCTTACAACTTAAACACAAAGTCCAAATATTTTTTAAGTTCAAGTTCAGTCACTGCTTTAGTAAAGCAGTCAGCAAGGTTTTTTTTTGTATGTATATACTTTAAGTTAAGTAGATTATCATTAATCAAATTTCTAATAAAATGTAATTTAACTTATATATGTTTTGTTTTATGATTTTCTATGGGGGATTTACAAAAAATGATAGCAGCCTGGTTGTCGGAAAATAAACTGGTTTCAGATGGTTTAAAATCAAGAATTTTCTTATAGCACTCATCTAAAATACGTGTTATCCAAACCACTTTCTTTCGATGCCTCAGTAATAGATACGTATTCACTTTCCATTGATGAAAGGCTCACACATTTCTGCTTGAATGTACGCCAAGCAATAGGGGCCTTATTGACTAAAAGTAGCATTCCTCCCATAGAAATTCTATCATCCCGGTTGGATGCATAGTCGGCATCACTAAAACAAACTAATTCTAACTTATTTACCCTTGACAACTCAAGTTCGTAATTTTCTGTTTGGCACACATACCCCACAAGTTTAAGAAGTGCATTCCAGTGCGTCATACAAGGGTCTGATTGAAATTGTGATAGGATGTTAACGGCGAAACAAATATCGGGCCTAGTTCGGTTAGCAAGAAACGCTAAACACCCTGTAGCACTCCGATAAGGAATTTGTTCCATCTGTTTACGCTTTTCATCCGAATCAGGACATTGGTTTTTTGACAGCACTAAGCCCTTAGGAATTGGTAGTGAAACTACCGGGAGCTTAAACTTGCAAAAAAGTGTTTTAATTCTTCTAATATAGTCCTTCTGGTGAATAAAAATTCTGCCATCAGATTCTTCGATTTCTACCCCCAATAGCTTTCTAGTTCTGCCTAGTTCTTTCAAATCAAAATTAGAACTTAGAATTTGTATGACGCGGTCGATACGACTATCATTTTCACCAAAAATTACAATGTCGTCCACGTATAGCAACAGAACTATATGATTTTGATATGTAAAAACACAATTAGCCCAAGAAATTTCATTAAAATCCATTTCAAGCAATTTATTGCTAATCTCAAAGAACCACTCACGGCCGCTTTAATGCAGGCCGTATAATGTTTTTTTCAAGCGACAAACTGGTTGAGGTTTTTGGGGGTCAACAAAACCTCGAGGTTGACTCATATAAACGGTATCAGAAGGTGGGTCATATAAGTAAGCACATTTTATATCAAGTTGTCTATGGGACCATTTCTTATAAGCAACCAGAACAGTGAAGAACAACCTTATTAAAGTGAAATTTACTACAGGACTGAAGGTTTCATCATAAGATTCCCCTTTACGCTGAAAACCCTTGCCAACAAGGCGAGATTTAAATCTCACCACCTGACCTTCCGAATTTTTCTTCAAGCTAAATACCCAACGATTTCCAACAATCTTGGCTTTCTCTGGTTTGGCTACTAGATCCCAGACGTCTCGATCATGCATCACTTGTATTTCCTCCTTCATAGATTTATACCACTCATCTGCTTGGGGGGTTCTCAGGGCGGCATCAAAACTCGATGGGATATTGATTTCATCTAGTCATGACAAGATTCATCGCCATGCGATTCCATATTCTCGTCAATCTTTTCAGCTGGCCCAGAAAAATTATTTCTTGTATTGAAATTAAAGGCTGCTTTGTTATACTCTATTTTATTTGCCCGACAGTATTCCTCCACATCATTATGCGACCTCGAACGTGCTTTACTGCCTTCAGGGTAATAGTATATATCATGTCTGTTGCTGATTGCACGAGGTACAGCTCGCCTGGTCAAGGAGGTGGTTTTCAAGGGAGGTTCTGGGTCTCTGGATGGACCTGCAACAGGTTCCGCTTCATCATCATGACTAGATTTTATTTGCCCGAACATCTGATCCCCAACATCTGATTCGTCGATTTCTGACTCAGTGTCGCTCTCGACGTCTATGAAATCAGGGTTTGGTACAATAGGGTCCAGTACGCGACAACTGGGCTCCTCAAACCTAACATTAATGGTCTCAACGACCTTATGTTCCTCCGGTATCCAGATACGGTACCCTTTGGTACGCATTGCGTATCCAACCATGACGCCCTTTTTGGCCCGAGAATCTAACCTTTTCCGTAGTTGTTTGGGGGTCCCAACATAAGCAGTGCTTCCAAAACATTTTAAATGCTTCACTGAGGGATCTTTACCTAAAAAAATCTCAAAAGGTGTTTTTACCTGGCTGTGATGGCAAACTCTGTTCCAGGTGTATGTGAAACATAAAACTGCCTCGTCCCAAAATGACTTTTTCAACGAACTATCCTCTAGGAGTGCTCTTACCCCGTCTACGGCTGTGAAATTGAACCTCTCACTCACCCCATTTTGCTTAGGGGAGTAAGTATTGGTCATCTCTGCTCGTATACCTTGGTCTTCTAGGTAATCTTCCAACTGTTGGTGACAAAATTCCAACCCTTGGTCAGTTCTTACATTAATCACCTTTTTTCGGGTGAACCTCTCGGCCCTCTTTTGCCATTTCTTAAAAACATCGAAGACCTCTGTTTTTTCTTTGAGGGGAAAAACCGTTACCTTACGCGAGTGGTCGTCTATGATACAAAGAAAGTACTTATGCCCTCCCTTAGATTTCTCTGGCATTGCACATACATCCATGTGCAATTATTACGGCCTATATTTTGCACACATAAGCTCAGGTGAGGATGCTGGCAAAACATTTATTGTCTTTAATTCCAGCAAATGTGACAAAAAAAAGATATTGCCTAACAAATGAGGTTTTGTTACTTTCAAAATAAATTATAAGACAAAATTCATTTATGTAAATCTCATTGGAGTATCCAATATTTACACACTGGTATAAGGCAGTTAACAATAATGGATTGTTGAGCTTATATGCGAATGCAAATAATCAGAAAACTCAAGATATCTGGGGTATATGCTTTGGATTAGGAACATTTGGAACTTTTGTAATATAACTACCCATTTCTTGACTCAAACTCTTGCCTGGACTATTCTCTTCTCATATAGTGCGCATAACTCTCTAACTCAAAGTTAGAATCTATAATATTTGTGATTGGATTACAGAGTACAAGAGAGAGAGAATTTAAAGTATTTTTATTCAAATTTCATTAACTTTGTCTACAAACTTCAAGTCTTCATTAAAAGATTTTCATAAAATTCAGAGCCACTTTCAGGTTTCTCAACAAAATCCTCACTTATAAATAGATGAGATATAGGGCCAATGTTTGAATACAAGTGCCTCCGCATTGGATTAAAAAAATAGATGAGATATAAAAGTGGTAAAATGATGTGCAAGAAAATGCCACACAAAACGAAGAA
Organism: Dolomedes plantarius; assembly: GCA_907164885.2. Classification (NCBI taxonomy): domain Eukaryota; kingdom Metazoa; phylum Arthropoda; class Arachnida; order Araneae; family Dolomedidae; genus Dolomedes; species Dolomedes plantarius. The sequence goes on from CAJRAI020000032.1 coordinate 14,101, forward strand.
AATGCTAACATAAATTTGCATCAATTAAGTTGTGAACACAACTGCATTTATACCAGTGGTTGTCAAAATGGTCCCTACTGCCGACTAGAGGGCAATTCAAGCATTCTTGGTGGGTGGCGAGAGTTTTTGTCTGTTGCTACAAATTTTGCTCTTCCTTCATATATACAATACATTGCTAACAACTTCACTGATTTGACTTTTCAAAAACATTATTTTGCTATTTGCTTTTAATTCCACCCCTAAACTTTGAATATAGATAAGAATTCACCGGACACTTCTCGAAGTATACTCGTGGACTAGGGGGCAAATAATGAGCTCCCCAGCCAAAGGCACAAGTTTAGTGTGCATAACAAGGTCTAACAATTATAAACTTCCATCGTTCAGTCTTCGAGATGTATCTCTTTCTTGGAAATGTATAAACTCATTGCATTTAAATTATCTGTGCATAAACATACATAAAGATAAATAAAAAGATAAATTTAAGGACCTATATTTTTACAGACTATGTTATTACGGCACCGGTGGGCAGTAAGGAAATTTTACCATCAACAAAGATACAGAAGTGGGTGGTGCATATCAAAAGGTTGACGACCCCTGATTTAAACCTATGGATACTAAAATCCCATTCTGACCATTTTTCATTGCAATGCTCATGAAATTTTAGATTTTCAAGGAGGTAGTACACATAATTCAGAATTATCTGATATCCCGACAAAGGTTTACTATTTTTTTTCACCTTAGTTTTTTACATCTCAGAAGCCTTCTGTCATCTAAATTTATTCCCACAGAATTAAAGCGACAAGAAAATCTCACATATTAGTCAGAAGTGAGAGGATATTTATAATATTTGCAAAAATCTAAAAATAGAAATCCACTAATAGCTTAAAATAATTGGGTTCTTTCCCTGACCTCCATTTTCGCTGCTATGGATATAGAGTATCTTTCATGCCTGCAGTGTATAGCTTCTGTACAGAATAAATTGAAGAATCGAAGGGAGAAAATTGGCATTTTGGAGTAAAATCTCACCACAATGGTACGAATATCGTACGTCATATACATTTTTTAACTACAGACTTTGTGAATCAGAAATGATTGTATTCAGATTACAGAGAAATATGAAGATTAGGTCATAAAGTTTTTTCTGGCTATAAATTTGTTTCTTATTCTTGTAGCAAATTAAGAACAATTATAACCAGAAGCTGAAAATAGAAGATCTACCACAGAGATTCTCTTGTTAAAAGAGGCCTGCAAATTTTGAAAGTTTCTGAACAACTGCTTTAAATAATTGAAGGGTTTAATAAAGCTAAATACCTACTGAAACTGGACTTACCAAATGATGATTCAATGAGATATCATGCAATGTGAAAGATGCGAAATACCCACAATTTTTCTACCCTTAGAAGATTTACCTGCCTATATCGAACCAACAATTTTTAGCTACTAGTCATCATAAAATTCCCAAACTCCCCACAGTTCACCACAGAATTCAAATGATATGAATAATGATAAGACAACCTTAGGAATACGATGCATAAAAGGATAGAAAATGTGTAAAGAATTAATTATGAAAGGCAGGGCTTGCTTTAATACATTTGAATTTATTGGAAGCAATTGGGACCCGTGCTAGTATAAAGCCCCACATGAAGAAAAATTTAAAATGTATGAAAGGAAGTACTGTGATCATTTAGAAACATAGAATGCCTGACAAAATATAGCCACTCTGATTTTGAACAAGTTTTAGTCGGAGCCACAGAGCTTGCGACTGATTTAGAAGTCACTCCAGAATATTGGGAAGCATATTTACAAAAACGAAAAAGGATATTTAACTACGAGTATGAACCAATAAGGGGAAAGAAATGTTTGAGGTGCATTGTTTTTTACAAATACAGAACAACCTTCCAAATCTGGACATCTCAAATCCGGAAACCCTCTACATCCATTATGTTTTAATAAATGGCCAATTTTATTTTTCCATTTTACCGATAGATATCGCTACCAAAATGATCGGTTAAAAAAAAAAAAAAAAAACTTTTCTTTCAAGGAAGAGACAGCAGCGATTTTGAAGTCTTTCAAGTGTCTGGGGAAAGAAACTGAAACAGCAGAATTAGTAGAATGTGCAAATACAGGCAACATTATCTTAGATAAATCGGACATACAGGAAGTATTAGACGTCGACAAAATTTGCCAATCGTCAGTTCTCCGAGCGATTCTGAAATTATTGATAGTGTGGTAAATAACAAAGGTTATGATGACAGAGATCGTGAGAGAGATTCAGAATGCCCTGAAAACGAAAGAATGTAAACGAAATTGTGTTACCTAATGATAAAATCATTAGATAACACAATATTAGGCTTAGAACAGATGAACTTTATCTTGCAACATGAAATTATGGCAGTATATAGGATTCGAGAAAAAATAATTTCTAATAAGCTGAAACTAAAGCAACAGACTTATTAACTGAAATGTTTAAATTAAAATGTAATTATATGTTCTGTATTCAGGTTTCTTTAATAATTAAACCCTATTACTAGTACTTTTTTAAGCGTGTTTATTTTTTTTTTCCTAAAATTTTGTAGTGTTATTTAAAAACCTCTCAAATCCAGAATTGCCATGTCCTGAACGATTCCGGATTTGGGAGATTGTACTGCACTATACTATAAAGCTAGACAAGTTAATTCGAGACGATTCTACAGAATGAATACCAGGAACATGCATCGGTATTAGAAACTAGCTTGAGATATGTAAAAATGATTCATAATAATGACCAGATGAAGTTTATAAAAGATGCAGACTTGGATAGCTATATGCTGGTCACAGAAATGGAAGTATTAAAACCTATTATATTGGAAACCCTATAAAAATTCTGTAATTGCTATAAATGACAGCTACTGGCTTCTCAAATGCTTTAATATCTCTAAGGATATTTTTAACAATTTGTGTGACTGTACCTTTGGGAAAAAGAAGCTTTTCAAGGTTAAAATTAATTAAAACATACCTGAAGTCAACAATATCACAGAAGAGACTCATCTGTCTTGAAACAGTGTCTACAGAGCATGTAAAAACAAAAAAATTAAAATTTCATCAATTTATAAATGAACTTGTTGATAAAAAAAAAGTAGCAAAATTTGATTGTAAATAATTTTGTTCTGTAAATAAAATATGTGTAGTCTAGCTACTTTTCACTTTTTCTTTTGTTATAAATGTATATAAAAGAGGAAATATGACCACCTTCTTAATTTTTGTCTTTTATGTTTCTCATTAAATGTTTATGATTTAATGTTTATCATTCAATGCATATCAGAATTTTGAAGGAAACCAACGAAATTTCTGCAATTTAGCCCCATAAGGACTAAGGCTGGACCTGATTAAAGGCCCGAATGACAAGAACTCGGATGTCAAATTTTCCAAAGTAATTAACTGTTATACTGTGTTACTTTAATATATTAAGTTAATGCAGAAATTAAATTACACCATTGTATACCCTCTAAACATTATTTTTAATTTAGTGCTGCCATCAACTGGTGATCTTAAGACTTAGATGACTGATTTTACGCAACAATTGTTAAAAATAAGCAAAAGCAAGAACATTTAAAAAATTGTTCAATATGTAGTTTCAGACTGAAACCAGTGTGCAACCAAAGGCTTAGCAACAGTTACTTTCTATTCAATGAATATTTTTTACCCCTAGGAGAGGGGGGGGGGGTAGAAATATAAATGCTAACACAACAAACATCAATTTGAATAACACTGATCTTAAGAACCCAAACTTTTTTTTTATTAAAAAAATTATCCCAGACATAAATGGCAAGAATGTAGTTATAAATTTTGCCAATACAAAATATCTATTCAGTATAAAGAAAATGCAAATAAGAGAGCATTTAGTTTGTATCTAGTTCTAAACTGGCCCAAGTACAATTTAACACTAAAAAATTTTAAAATATCATATCAAAGCAGTCAGAAATATCAGTTAATACAGATTATATAAAGCTTGAAATGTTCCAAACAAAAAAATCTTTAGAATACATGGGACAGAGAAAATTAAACATTTTTATATATAATATACTAATAATTGTGCAAAGTTTTGATGAGTGAAATAATGAAATTTTTCTTTAAAAAGGAATTCCAATTGTAAATATCAAGTATTACTTTTAATCATCCTCTTTAAAATACATTCATTTAAAACTTTAAACAAGCATATTATAATAAATGATGTACTTAAAATGATGAATATTTAGGAGTATTGCATTTAATACTCTTGCCTTTATCCTTCTTGTAATGAAAGATGCGAATGTAAGTTATTTACTAAATATTGTCATAAAAAGCTTTAACACTGAATAATTACAGAAACAAATAATTTTTAAAAAATTACTTCAAATGTAATTATAAATAAAAAGTTCTCTGGTAGAAGAATGATATGAGAAAGCAATGGCTAAACTGCAGATTGCTGCTCATGGTACCAAGCTGCAAAAACTCACCAAGTTTAGTGCCAGTTCATCATTTAAATGGAAAATTTAATTATTTAATTAGTTCTATCTATAAGTTTTGCATGAAATTAACAGTGTATATAGATTTTATTCTAATTTTAAAAAATTTAATGCACATAAAAGATAGTTTCTTAAATTCGATAAGCTTTAGATGTTTTGACAATTTTGAAATTTTTTTAAGCATGAAACTAAATTTAGAAAACACCAAACACACAAGAGTTGCTTAACATGCTGGATTTTTTATGGCCTCAAATTTGGTGATTATATAAGTACAGTAAAACCTCATTTATCCAGAAAAAAATGGAACCATAGGCAATCTGGACAATTGAAAATCTGAATAATATCGGTAATAAACAAAACAAAATCCTTCACTAAGCAGAATTACAGTTTATTACGATGAAAAACTATGTTTTGTAACAAAATTACACATAGTATTGTTTACAAGACATTAAAATATATAAAAATAACTTTTTACATCATATCTTAACAAAGAATTGGTAAATCTAGTAAAGATTTCTTAAACTCAACAAAAAGCATTTTATTAACATAATTTATTGTACAGTCTGAGCAGGAACTATACATGGAATCAAAATAAAAGGCGAATATTTGGCGTATTTGGAGTTACATTCTTGGTATCATAGTTAAAAATTATCTAATGTGAACATTAAATAAAAATGTCTACAAATTTGTTCGAGATTATCCGGATAAACGAGGGCCAGATAAATGAGGTTTTACTGTATAAGCTTTGTTTATGTTCTGTTGCTCTTGGGTTGTAATCTTTATAATAAATATTTTTATTATTTAGTTTATTGGTTTAATAGACTGCAAACCTGATGCAGCTAAGCTCTGCTATTACATCACCAAAGGTCAGAAATTATATCTTAGAAATGCCACATGATTTGTTTCAGTTTCAACTAATTGAATTTTAATGATGATCACTTCGATGTTTTCAGCCAATGAAATTCGAGATTAGATTTAGATAAGGAATTATACATTCAATCAATGAAAAAATTTTGAATTCCTTTTAGAAAATTTTTATTTTCTGCCTTTTCAAGGAATACCATCCAAAAGATGAGAACTTACCCTTTGTTATTCAAATCTGGTTCATAGGTTTTACTTCAGGTCTGAGTGCATCTGGTACATCAGTTTGACTTTGTCAGTGATGTTAAAGTATAATTTTTCAAATGAAGATTCAAAATTTATGATTTTAGTTAATTTTGTACCATTTCCTAAAATATTTTTATCTTATTCTTAATTTTATAAATTGATTTTATACTTTGTAAATATTTTTAATTTAAATTTTTGTTCTAAAAATAACAAGTAATACTATTGTCATTGTTATATTTGTCATTCTTGTATATATGTTGAAATTATCTTGCTAGAAACTTTTAATTTTATGAACTTCATTTATTTTTTCAATATTTTTTGTATTTTTATGTATCTTTTTCTTGAAGTATTTACATGCTTATTTTCGAGTTCTGAAGATTTTTTTTTAAAATAAAATTGTTTTATTTTGAATATATTGTTTCTTTACAGCATTTTCTACAACTGATTGATATATTTTGGACACTCTGCAAATATTCAGACTGTTTTAATTATTTACTCCTGATAAATGCTGTATTCAAATTTCTTTCTTAAAATATTCTGCAGTTCTTTATTAGCTACTTATTGTTAAATTTCCATTCAAAGTGTTGATTAGCAGGTTGAACATTTTAAACAGTGTTAAATGGTATTTTTCTAAATTTCTCATTAGACAACTCCACTTGGTAGAGTTTGACACCTTTTTGTAGAACAGCACAGGATGTGGAATTCTTCCTGGTATATTTTATCTTTTACCGCGAATATTAACAGTTCAAAATCATTTGTATAATTCACAACCAGCAAAATTGCTAAATGCATTATGTCCGACATTTATAATATACTCATAAATTTAGGATAAAAATTGTAAATAATATTATCAGATTGGCAACTTTTAGCAATCCCTTGAAATCGTGGAGTGTTTATTTTAATAGCACGCCAAAATCGACCAAAAAGTATTTATCTACTTATTTGCTGAAAACAACAAACCATGCCTGAATATACAGTTTTTAACAGTTTAATAGTTCTAAGAATTGTATTAGAATTTAGCTTCACTCGCAAAGAAATAGCGTAAAATGTAGAAATCACATATATCATTTTCAACATCTTAACATATAACAATACAGGCAAAAATATATGTAAATTAAACTTACTTCAATAGCTGCTTAACATTCCAGCATCATCTGTAGTGATATTTTAGTCCGTCATCCATCCGAAAAGCTGCGAAAGTTTGTCGCCAAGGGCACCACTTTTTTCATTTAATTACTATGATTGTGCAGAGTTGAATGCAATATGCAATATAAACCACTCGCTTATGAGATACCGTTGCCTTTGAACCAACAAATAATGAAACTGATTTTATTATTTATTATAACGAAACTCGGTTACCTGTGATTAATCACTGTTATCTGCTACCAAGCACATTGACATTGACATAAAAAGCTATTGAGGCTCCTCGGAGCTACAGCTCCATATTCTCGGTATGCGTAGTGGAATGTTTCATGATTGCTGTTCTCAAAAATGATTACAATAGTACTGAAAATGTGTGTTAAAAAATAAATAAATAAAAGTAGTCTTAAGAATTTAGGTTGATTGGTCATGAGAGAATTACTGGGGGTATAGAAAGAAAATTAATAAAAAGTAAGGGAGGAGTTTGGAAAAAGTATTTAAGCTAGGGCGATCGAGGCAAGGTTTAAAGCACAAGGATGGGGAAATCAGAGAGAAAACCATGAAGAGCGAGCAGCGAAGTCTATGAGGTTTTAAGATCCCTTGGGAGAGCTATTCTCCCCCCTCCTTTCCTTCGTCATCGACCGCTGGCAAGAGAGAGAATCGTGAGGTGAAGTTATGGTCGAATATTTGGAGTGACAGGTCGGAAACCAGAAGTAGTCGGACTATTGTGAGTTTGGATTTGGAAGAGGGAAGGGAGATTAGCTACTGCGAGTGGGAACAAACCCAGGGTTTATTATAAGTGTGGCTTTAGGAAGCCTGAGAAATTCCCTAGGGTCATAATCCAGGAGGTTAGCCAGGTCTTCAATTTTTACTGAATGTGTATTTTCGTAGAAATTTATTGCGAGTTCTTTCATGTGGTGCCGGATGGGTTCTATTGTCATATCTCTATGTATTACTTCATTACGGAGGTACCAAGGGGCTTTCCTAGTTCCGGGGAGAGTTCTATTTTGTATAGTCTGCAGTCTTTGAATGTGAGTGTCCGCTGCTGAGCCCCAAACCGGAACAGCAAATAGTAAGATGGGCCTTAAAACAGTCTTACACAGAAGAAGTTTATTTTCAATACTCATTTGGTTTTGGTACAGGAGGTAAGCTAAGTCTTTACGGGTTTTAAGGAACTTTCCATTATTGAATCCAGTGTTTTTTTTCAAGTTAACCCACTGTCTAGATATACACCAAGATATTTACCCTCTCTCTCGAAGTGTACTGAGTGACCACATACTATGACCGGCGGAGATGGAATTATGTTAACACTGAAAAAATAGCCGCTGTTTAGCAGCGTTTAATTTAATTCTCCACAGTTCGAACCAGAATGTCAACGTGACTTTGCAGGTATTTGTGCATGTACTCAGTATTGCGATTCTTCGCTAAGATTGCCGTGTCGTCCGTAAACATGGAGAGTGTTGTGTTTGTGGAGTAAGGAATATCGTTACTGAAAATGTTAAATAAAAGCGGTCCAAGCTTGGTAGAAGTTAATTGGGTGTAGCGGACTTTAAATGTTCTATTGAGTATACAAGAGTGAATTAAACTGATAATATCAGAAGGCAATTTAAGTTTAATAAGTTTATAGATTAACGCGTTATGCCATACAGGATCAAAGGCTTTTTCAATATCAAAAAGAATACGCCATCGGAGGGAGGCGGCAATCTTGGAGACGTTTGGAGAACAAAACTAAGAAACCGTATGGAGATTAACATGGCCACTATATTGCTTAGACTTTTATTCGAAATCTATTGATACTTAGCAGATTTCCTACTATGTAAACCTTTAAATATTGAAAATCTATGTTTTTTGAAAAGATTACGCCTGGAAATGCCGTTTTTAACGAGAAAAACGATAAATATTATTCAGTTTCGAATGTTGCTATGCCAAAATCTGCCAAGAAGGCGATATCCGCTTTCAAATAGAATATTATGATAACCCTTGTATGGCAACCTGTATATCAAAACCGTACGAAAAAGATGCCAAATCATTTTGAGATTGTCAGAAAAGTTCGTATTCTTGTGAGAGTGACGAGTTGTGTGTCTACGAAAGATATTGGTACTTTTTTTGTGCGAAAATTTCAACTTAACCAAACGAGAGGATTAAGATGCTCTTAAGCTTTCTCAATTATAGACGTTCTATTACGACTTGCCTGGATTAATACATGCTTGTGTTCATGCATCAATGAAAAATAAAAATTTATCGTGTTGTGTTTAATTTTGTTGCTGATTCTTTTTTCTCAAATCTTGGTTTGCGTTTTTAAAAACTCCACATGCTCTGTTAGAGATCAGTAAGTATTTAGAGATATTTATAAATTCGACTTTTTTGATTTGAAACATTTTAAATTCTCCCATTCACGATAACTTTCGAAGAACTTTCCTGAAGGTTCCTGAAGAAACTCTTCTACACTGCTGGCCACCCAAATTGCAACACCAAGAAAGACAAGAGATATCACAATAAAATTTATTTTGTAGATAACATGTTGACCAAGTATCAAATGATTAAATTTATAGACTTTTGTGAAGTGTGGTTCCTGCCAAAATCAGTAGCCACAGTAGCCGCCATTGTTGGAGATCACCGCTGCCACACGCCTCGGCATTGATTCAAAGAGACTTTGGATGAGTTCTTGGGGTACAGCAGACCAAGCAGCTTCCACACGTTGCCAAAGTTGATCTGCTGTGGCAGCTGGGGATGGAATCTGGGTCAATCGTAGAGGGAGATCTGGGCCAAACCATGGACCACATGTTTTCTATCGGCGAAAGATCCGGAGAGCGAGGCGGCCAGGGAAGCAATTCAATCTGGCGATTGACGAAGAACCGTTGGACAATGCGTTCCACGTGTGGTCGCGCATTATCCTGTTGAAATATGGCTGTGGGCAAGCCCTGAAGGTAAGGAAGGACAACTGGCTCCAACACCTCGGAGATGTAGCGCTGGCTGTTTAAAGTGCCGGCAATGCGTACTAGAGGTGTGCGAGAGTGATATCCAATACCGCCCCATACCATAATACCCGGTGCAGGACCAGTGTGGCGGTGCATAACGCAGCTGTTCAGCATCCTCTCTTCACGGTGTCTCCAGACTCGAATGCGACCATCGTGGTGTTGCAGACAGAAGCCTGACTCGTCAGTAAAGACAATTTCATTCCATTCTGCCGTCCACATCCTTCTGTCATCGCACCATTGGCGGCGGAGACGTCTGTGGTTCTGAGTCAAGGGTAGACAAAGCAATGGACGTCTTGCGGACAGACCACTCTGCTTTAAACTGCGTCGAATGGTACGCGCAGACACTGGATGATGCGTTACAGACTGCATGTGCTATGGTTCGTGATGTGACTGAGCTATCCGTCACTGCCATGCGCACAATTTGCCTGTCATCACGTGAAGTGGTGCGGTGAGGTGGATGCGATCGAACACGCCGGTCCGTCGTACCCTCCTGCATCCAACGATCACATATCCGCATTACAGTTGTTTGGTTTCGTCCAACACGACTACCGATTTCCCTGAAAGATAATCCACAATCTCGGTAGGCCACTATCCTTCCTCTGTCGAACTCGAATACTTGTTCGAAAGATGATCGCTGTTTTCGACGAGGCATAATTGATCTTTTTTTTTGAAAAACCACAAGAAAAACACAATTGCCGAACTTGAAATCGTCGAAATCTCCAAGCCTTAAATAGCGCTTTGAAGTGGCGCCACATTCGAGCGTGATGTGCGTCTGCGCTGAAATTCTAATCATTTGCATATCTCACCTCCGCTAATGCATGTTGTAAATTTCATGTTATTTGCGTGTTTCCTTCAGAGTGTTGCATTTACAGTGGCCAGCAGTGTACTATAGGTCATAATTAAAAAAATTAAAATGCTTTATTGCATAAAACGAAATTGTTTGTTTTTATTTACTGCTTATGCAACTAGCCTCTCATACCTAGCTAGCTGGTGTTACACTTTTGAATAGATTAAATTATATCTGTTTCTAAGTGTTAAGTCTTGCTGGCTGATGAATTAAAAATGTATATATATAATGAGATAATCCACAGGATTCTTGAAATCTAACTATCAAGATATAAATGTATTGTTTATATTATTTTGCCTTTGCTATCATGAAAATTCTTTAATTGTAAAATTTTAGCATTTCTTCAGATTAATACTGGATAATTTCACGTGGGATATTTTGTCAATAAAACACTCATTATACAGAAGTAATTTATTCAGCTTTTACCACTAAATACTATTTCCTGTGGTAGTTAGATGAGGATGCAAATTGTTAATGATAAAATTTCACCCCTGACTCACCCTGTTACTCTTGTCTACAAATTACAATATGTTTATAAATTATGAACACAATACGGAAAGAGAATTTTATGCACAAAACAGAATTACTTTAGACTGTCTTACAATATGATATGTATTAATACACAGGATTAAGTATCAAATTTATTACTGATCACCGAAAAATAAATTTTAATTTTTACAAATTTATATTGGAGGTCTGAAATAAGTGAGATGGAATTTGAGAGAAATAAAATGATAGCAAATAATCTGCTAATACCAATGATTAAAATTCTAAACAATATAAGTTTTAAACAGTATAAGTTTTAAATAATATAAATTTCATGGTTAATTTTTAAATATATATATATATATATATATATATATATATATATATATATATATATATATGTCAGAACTTAGTTGGGAAAAGAATAATTAATTTAAATTTAAAAGGGGCTTGGGAATTAAATTATTTTCGTGGCGTAATTCGCCTCTAGTTTTTCATATTTCAAGACGCATTCCGCGCGAATTGGGAAAGGAAAATTCCCCTTTTCATTATATAATCTTGGCGCGTCTGTGGTTAAGCGTTCGAAGAGAAACTATTATATAATTCCCCTTGGAAAAGGATTCTATATTGGGCTCTGCGCATGTTCAGGGAGAGTTGGTGCGCGGAGCTGACCGCGAATTTTAGGAGAAAGCGGGATTTAATCGTTGCTGGTACACGTGCGTTAGCCGGGTCCACAATTTGAAAATGGTGAGCTCTGAAACGTGCAGATTTGGAGAGGTGGTCTATATGAATAAACTCTACTTAATTTAGACGATGCTGAGTACTTTTTGAGTGTATGCCTTCCCTCGATGCCATGGACTGTAAAACAAGAAGACTGCAAACGATAATTTATAGCAGGCAAAGCCAACGCCTGTCATATATATATATATATATATATATATATATATATACTGAAGAGCCAAAAAATCATGACCATCCCGACTGTGTGCGATGAACTCGCGTGGATGAAGTGGAGCGCATGTTATCAGGTGGCAATGGAATTTAATTGCTGCTGAAGAGTCTGAGGAATCATTCTTCTTCTGCGTATGATGGGGAAAGGCTGCTGATCTAAGCGACTTTGATAGAGGGAAGATTGTAATGGCCCGGGACGAGTATCTCTAAAACTGCACGACACGTGGATTGTTCTCGACCTGCCGTCGTTAATACTCATGCAGAGTAGAGGAATGACGGCGACAGACGCCGTAGCGTTGGTCGTCCACGCTATTTCAAGAAAGAGAACGTCGGAGACTGTCCCGCTTGGTGAAGAAAATCGGCGCCAGACAGTGAATTATCTGACAGCCCAATACAATGCAGGTCCAAGTAGAATGGCTTGGAGCACTTAGTTCATTGGACACTGTTGGATATGGGACTGCGCAGCAGACGTCCCACTCATGTTCACCAAGATTCATCGCCAACTACACCTACACTGAGCCCGGGAACATCGTGACTGGACCATGGATCAGTTGGAAAGAATTGCCTGGTCGGGTGAATCACGATTCGTCTCAGATTAGCTTTCGGTTACGCATCGAATTATGTCACCTGCCATATCCACTTCTTTAGGGGGTTGTTCGGATACTTTTGACCAGATGGTGTATAAAGTAAGATCAGGTTAGTTGAATAAATATAAATAAAGTTTATTATAACACTTTTACATCGAAGGCATCCCCTTAATAATTTCTTACCTTAGCAATAGAACCTTCCAATTCAAAATTAATAATATAAAACCCATTCTTAGTGGAGTTCCCCAAGGTACGATTTTATCAACTCAATTGTTCAACTTATACATTAACGATTTACCATTAATTCTAACCTAGCCATCTTCGCTGACGACACCGCCATTTACTGTACCAATAAAACTGTTAAATACGCCGTTACCACTCGTAACAAACACATAACTCGCATCTCCACCTGGCTCAACAAATCAAACTCAACACCGATAAATGCGTAGCTGTCATGTTTACTGATAAAAATAACTCATCTTATCGTAATATAATTATCAAAGTAGGTAACACTACTATCCCCTGGTCAGACACTGTTAAATATCTCGGCGCCCATCTTAATAAGACTAACACCACATCATACAGAGTAGGATTAAATGTCGAGCAGCTAGACGATCGCTTTACCCCTTAATCGCTCGAAATAGCAAATTATGCATCTATCCTAATAATAGCACAGATCTATCTATCTGGAACGCTTCCGGAGCGACCGCTTCATAAATATATCAGAATATGGCATCCATTTTGTTTTATGAGTTAGGCTTAACAAGTTAAAAGTAAAGTTAAAAAGGATTATTTGATATCTAAACCCAAATAATTTATTAGAAACAACGTAATATAGACACAAATCAACTTTATTTTGATTTTTAGACGGCTGTAATAAACGGTTATGACAGCTTCAAAACAGCTCTCAACCTTTTAAAATTGTTCTCAGCATAAAATATCCTTTCATTGTAACGCATTTCCGTTGTGATATTTATATTTATTAGAGAATTATCTCTTTTCCGCCACCTTTCGAGTTATCATAGTGTTTCATTTAAATTAATAAGAAGTATACATTTTATATACTCAGAACTTGAAAATGTAAACACGAGAGAATCATTCATTCACCGTGATTCATTCATCGTCGTTAATTTAAGAAAAATTGAATGAGAGAATATTTTTCACAGTAAAACAGTTTTTCATTATATTATTTTGTAAATATCTTTATTTATGTTTTAACTAAATAATATATATATGTTAACCAGATATTACAATAATGTGAAATTTTATATTTTCGGAAAGTTGCAACCTCGACGCATGCGTAGTGATATTAAAAACCCGTACTTCGCTAGGGAGTACATTCAAATTAAATACAACGGTCAATTCATGCAATTAATGCAAAAAATAAATTATAAAAAAATCGTAACGGATATTTTTATAGACAAAATAATGTAGAAGAATTGGATAATGTCCAATCGTCTGCCGCATTAGAAAGAAAAAAAAATATTTATTTTGTCAATTTATATCATTGTTATGTATGTGACGATAAATTAATTTAAAGTATCAAAAAGAAAAGAAACCACGTGATCAGCATTTAATAAATTAAATTCTAAAAATTAATCTTTAAACATTCACCAAAAATCAGAAAATAGAGGTAAAGATTAGAAAAAAATTTCGTTTTAAAGGAATTTTTATGATCTTTCTCGTGATATAAATTTTATCACCCTCCGATTATTATTTTAAATGCAAATTTTAAAGAATGTTTGTTTAAAAATTTAATTAAAAAAATTCCAAGAAGAATTTTTCAAAAATCTCTCTTAGTGCACCCCTACACTATAAGAAGAATCGTCATACAAAATGTCAGCCCTTTAGGTCAAGCGGTTTAGTCTGTGCGTTATATATCAATCAGTCAGTTACAGAAGTGTTTTATATATAGAGATTATACATTCCTCTTGATCAAAATATATAAAAATATTTTTCAACTTGTAACATCTTTAAATAAACAATACCGTCCACCTCAATGGTTTATATGAATTAAAATTATATAACTTGTAGTGTCTTGGCTGGTAGCACACTAAATAACTATTCTTTGGTATTTATATTTGTGTTACATAGTTTTATTTTATAACGCGCATCAATTTTGATTACTGTTTGCTTGGAGAATGGCAGCGATTTTTAATTTAAAAAAAAAAAAAGCTGATGGTATCTTTTGCTGTTCTATAAATTATGTTGGTATTGATAGTAGATGTTAATAAAGTGTAAAAAGGATGTTAAAAGGCGCAATGTATTACATTTTAAATGAATGTTGACGAAAGTCCCATTGCAAGAAAGCGTCGAAAGGCCAATGAACGGAAATGCAGATGGCTTTCAAGACAAAGTCAGGAAGCAGACTGTTAACAGACAGAATTTAATATCGACTTTGCAGATGTAAAATCATAAAAATTAAAATTAAGACGTCATTTTGAAGGGCTATCCACTAGTACGCACATGCGTGCGTACGTACAAAATTCTTGTACGTACGTACAAAATTCTTGTACGTACGTACATATTCTTCTACTACCAAAGAATAGTTATTTAGTGTGCTACCAGCCAAGCGACTACAAGTTATATAATTTTAATTCATATAAACCATTGAGGTGGACGGTACATACATACATACATACGTACATACGTACGTACGTACATACATACATACATACATACATACATACATATAGTCCGACCACGGAAGCAAGGTCCCTGGAAGCTGTTGCGCATGCGCGAGTAAAGCTAGTCTACTTAGAAAATAGGGGAAAACGTCATATTTTCGGATGTGTTTGTTTATGAAATACGGAATGCATTTCAGACTACTTTTTGTCCGCAATTTTAAAGTTATTTTTTAAAACTTTATTTTTGATCGAATATGTGAATAATAATTTCAAAATAATAAAAAGAAAGAAGCAAATCTATTTAAAAAATAGGAGTTTTATAAGAGTGGATATTTTCGGATTACATCACAATCAAAATCATCTAAAGCTACGTTTTCGGTGGTTCTTTTTCTCTGACGTTTCCTCGGAGATGAAAATTTTGGAGTTTCTTCACCCTTTGCTTATCTACGTATTCTTTTTACACTGGACATTGATATCCCGGTTATTTTACTAGCTCTCTTTGGGGATTGCGAAACTGGAACAATAACATTTCCGTCTAGTGCTTCTTTATCACACAATTTAATTACATTGTGAATTATACGTTTACAATCACTACGGAACGGCTTATTCCGAGCAGTCGTATTGGGTAAAGGATGCATTAATTTTAATATAATAATCAAAATAACAGACGAGGAAAAAGCAAGCAAGCGCAGTTAGTAACCGATTCTAAAGAATGTCGAGAGAATACATACATACATACATACATACATACATACATACATACATACATACATACATACATACATACATACATACATACATACATACATACATACATACATACATACATACATACATACATACATACATACATACATACATACATACATACATACATACATACATACATACATACATACATACATACATACATACATACATACATACATACATACATACATACATACATACATACATACATACATACATACATACATACATACATACATACATACATACATACATACATACATACATACATACATACATACATACATACATACATACATACATACATACATACATACATACATACATACATACATACATACATACATACATACATACATACATACATACATACATACATACATACATACATACATACATACATACATACATACATACATACATACATACATACATACATACATACATACATACATACATACATACATACATACATACATACATACATACATACTACATACATACATACTTACATACATACATAACATACATACATACATACATACATACATACATACATACATACATACATACATACATACATACATACATACATACATACATACATACATACATACATACATACATACATACATACATACATACATACATACATACATACATACATACATACATACATACATACATACATACATACATACATACATACATACATACATACATACATACATACATACATACATACATACATACATACATACATACATACATACATACATACATACATACATACATACATACCTACATACATACATACATACATACATACATACATACATACATACATACATACATACATACATACATACATACATACATACATACATACATACATACATACATACATACATACATACATACATACATACATACATACATACATACATACATACATACATACATACATACATACATACATACATACATACATACATACATACATACATACATACATACATACATACATACATACATACATACATACATACATACATACATACATACATACATACATACATACATACATACATACATACTTACATACATACATACATACATACATACATACATACATACATACATACATACATACATACATACATACATACATACATACATACATACATACATACATACATACATACATACATACATACATACATACATACATACATACATACATACATACATACATACATACATACATACATACATACATACATACATACATACATACATACATACATACATACATACATACATACATACATACATACATACATACATACATACATACATACATACATACATACATACATACATACATACATACATACATACATACATACATACATACATACATACATACATACATACATACATACATACATACATACATACATACATACATACATACATACATACATACATACATACATACATACATACATACATACATACATACATACATACATACATACATACATACATACATACATACATACATACATACATACATACTTACATACATACATACATACATACATACATACATACATACATACATACATACATACATACATACATACATACATACATACATACATACATACATACATACATACATACATACATACATACATACATACATACATACATACATACATACATACATACATACATACATACATACATACATACATACATACATACATACATACATACATACATACATACATACATACATACATACATACATACATACATACACACATACATACATACATACATACTACATACATACATACATACATACATACATACATACATACATACATACATACATACATACATACATACATACATACATACATACATACATACATACATACATACATACATACATACATACATACATACATACATACATACATACATACATACATACATACATACATACATACATACATACATACATACATACATACATACATACATACATACATACATACATACATACATACATACATACATACATACATACATACATACATACATACATACATACATACATACATACATACATACATACATACATACATACATACATACATACATACATACATACATACATACATACATACATACATACATACATACATACATACATACATACATACATACATACATACATACATACATACATACATACATACATACATACATACATACATACATACATACATACATACATACATACATACATACATACATACATACATACATACATACATACATACATACATACATACATACATACATACATACATACATACATACATACATACATACATACATACATACATACATACATACATACATACATACATACATACATACATACATACATACATACATACATACATACATACATACATACATACATACATACATAACATACATACATACATACATACATACATACATACATACATACATACATACATACATACATACATACATACATACATACATACATACATACATACATACATACATACATACATACATACATACATACATACATACATACATACATACATACATACATACATACATACATACATACATACATACATACATACATACATACATACATACATACATACATACATACATAATCGTATTGAATGCTCCGATAAATCTAAAGGACCCTAGTGTAAGATAACACAACACTTTACGTACAGTAACAAATTTTACATACTTTATAATGCAAGTAATGGCTACGTAAGCATACACTAGAGGAATCTTAATTCTATTTGCGAAATTTTTAAATACAAAATATTGTGGAACTCTTATTCTTAATACTTTGAAGTTTACTGAGAAAATATTACATGTTGCCACAATAGCAGCAAGAAAATATAAATTAAAACTATAACAGGCGATAATATAAATCTCTAAACCATACATTACGTCAACTTATTTTAAGAATAAATATATTGTTCTGGAAGAGAAATGACATGCACCTGACGTCATGAGGGATTCATTCTACATGCATGGGTCGTCATGAGTTGTTTTAAACTGGGTCCTTGGTTGCGATCGCTAGTGGCGCCTGCTGATAGGAGAGTAGAGAGCGAAGATTGCATCATCGGGATTGAATAACTGCATTATATATATGTAAATATATTTGTTATTTCTGAATGATGTTTAATCCCTTTTTCTCCCTTCATTCTTAACCAAAATCGATAAATGAGGTACCATTTTAAAGATTAAAATCTCCGCTTCGTGCGAATTGTTAATTTAGAATGACACATCGTTCGTTTAAAAATCAAAGTATGAACATTATAAACAATTTTTCTTCCTCTAGATGGCGTGCACTCTAGCTTTTTCTTATTTTACCATTATGAACCACATAGAACTTTTAAATTTAAAAATAGTTTGCTTTTATTATCATACTGTGATTATATTAATGACTCTCTTTATTGGCAACATCCGCGTACGTGTACATTATTCCTTTTGCATGGAAAATACCTCATGCATTATTTCTAAACGGTGTTTTTTTTTTCTCCCTTTTTCTCCCTTCATATTCAAATAAAATGGATAAAGGAGTTACCATTTTAAAGATAAAGTTCTCCGCTTCTGAAGAATTGTTAGTTCTGAAGGACACATTGCATTGTTTGTTTATAAATCGAATTGAAAAATTGACTTTGGCCCTAAAGTTATTTCCCTGGATGCGTCGAAACAGCACAGTCAAATAGTGTGCACAAATAGGGTTTATAATGTGAATATCCCATTTTCCGCGACTTTGTGTCATATTTAACTTTTAATATTCTCTACAAAGGTGTTTTGGCGTTTACGTATCTCATGTTCCCCTGTTTGGTCTTATGCTGCACCTCCAATATTAATGCCAAGGGCGTTTTGTTTATTGGTTTTGAATTATCCTTACGCACCATTGTTCTTTGACAAATAAATAATGGCTACAAATGAACTGGTTCTTCTTTCATCCTACTTCAAACCACGAACCTCGCTTTAAAATTTATATTTTAATCGCATGTGAATTGTCGTACGTGCCACCTAATTAATATATATATATATATATATATATATATATATATATATGTATGTATATATACACTGAATTAGGGATAGCAAAGCCTATGCAAATTGTGTAGCGCTGCGCATCATGTATACACAAGTGAGGGCACTGTGGTAACTGCATATATAGCGCGTACTGTGGTTGTTCTGAATTAGTTGTTGGAATTGCCAGTATGGGTAAACTGCCTGATTTAGACGCCTTCGATCGCGGACAAATCGTAGGTGCGCGACGCATGGGCCATTCAATTAACGAAATCGTCAGACAGCTAGGATTTTCAAGGTCGACAGTGTCAAGAGTATACCAAGAATACATGGATGGTAAAAAAAAAACTACCGATCGGGCAAACTGCAAAGGACAATTAGCCTTGACAGTGCGCGGTGAGAGACGGCTCAGGCGTATTGTACGTAGCCAGCGAAGCCAAACATTAGCTCAAATTACCACCCAGTTTAATGACGTGCCAGTCGTACAGTCAGTAAACGGACTGTGCAACGCTCGCTTCACCGTATGGGTTTCGGGAGCCGTCGACCTACGAGAGTACCATTGCTCTATACTCGCCATCGGGCTGCACGTCTTGCCTGGGCAAGAGAGCACAGAGACTGGAGTGTAGAGGACTGGAAACGAGTAGCATGGAGTGATGAGTCTCGATTCCGACTACTTAACGCCGACAGGAGGCTGAGAATATGGCGTCAGGCTCATGAAGCCATGGATCCTGCATGCCTGGCTGGAACTGTACAAGGGCATGGTGGCTCAATCATTGTCTGGGGTGTTTTTTCGTGGCACAGTTTGGGATCTTTGGTGTGTGTACCAACCTCCCTCAATGCAATTCTGTACGTAGAGTTGCTGGGTGATCACCTCCATCCGTTTATGCTGTTCTGTTATCCGCACGGTAATGGAGTTTTCCAGCAAGACAACTGTACCTCTCACAAGTCCCGGTTGGCTACTGGCTGGTTGGATGAGCATTCCTCTGACTTCTCTGTCATGAATTGGCCACCTAGAAGCCCAGACTTAAATCCTATTGAGCATCTTTGGGATGTTTTGGAACAAGGCGTGAAAGGCCATCACACAGCACCAAAGAACCTTACTGAATTATAGACAGCTTTAGCCAATATTTGGCAAGCCATTCCCGTGGAACGTTTCCAGAAATTTGTTGAATCTATGCCTCGTCGTGTGGCAGCCGTTATCAAGGCCAGAGGAGGCCCAACTCTTTACTAGGTAGGTATCCCTAATTCAGTGGCACTTCAGTATATATATATATATATATATATATATATATATATATATATATATATATATATATATATATATATATATATATATATATATATATATATATTATACAATTTTCATAGTGTAATATAGACTATAATTCTTAACTCCGTAAAGTGTTCAAGCATAATAAAATATTTATAGATTAAACGAGACCAAAATATGATATCCAAACCCAGGACTCTGTTTACGATTTTAACAAACGTCTATTTGCGTATTCTCTTTCGAAATCGTGCTAATATCGAGGTATGAAATTTGAGCATGAAACTTTGTTATGGAGGGATGCAGAGATGAAACCAGGATTGGCCCACACACACTTTAATTCAAAACAAAACATTGAACAAAACTAGTTATTAAAATAATACATTTTTTTCAAGGATTTTAAAATTAATAGCGCGCGGATGGCGCAAGTTCTCTGTGTCTCTCCATCTATTACTCTCTAACCTAGACGTTGAGTTCTAGCGGGGTTATTGTCAGAAAAAGTTAAGCTGAGGGTGTCCTGCTACAGACTCCCCCTCAACCCGCTTTAAGCGTCCTCGCACAGCTGGTTCCATCTTTTAACACATTGTCGGATAGGCTGGCATCGTGTCGGTACCGGTCGGTGACACCGAGGTGGAACGGCACTGGTAGCATGGCTGGGTCTTCCACGAGGTCGAAGCGGGTACACTGGAGACGAATTGGCTCCATAACATGGCTTTAAGCTTGAGACATGAGTACCTGTGGGATAAGAAGGGTTTGTTTCATTTGCTATAATAAAAGTGGTAGGGGACTTTTGTTGAATGGTGACATAGCTGGGTAGCTCGTCTCTGCGGGGCATAAATTTCGTCGTTTTCTGTTGGGAAGCGTTGCTCACAGGGTGTGATGTTATCCAAACGTAGTCGCCTGGTTTGTACAGAACAATATGCGCAATATACTTGATACGCTCAATGTACAAACATTGAGCTTATACTGGAGTCTGTAATAACCCAGCTGGTTTTTTGGTTTGAAACCTTGTACCGGTTGCATTCGTGACAATTCTGTACGTAATCAACTATGTTTTTTCGCATACCAGTCCAGTAATACCTCTGCGCAATTCTTTTGTAAGTACCTTCCGCACCGTAGTGACAGGCTGTCGGGCCATCGTGGAATTCTTTTAAAGCTCTGTCTCGTTCTTGAGGTGGTACAACAAGTTGAGCGTCCTCTGATTCGGAGTCAGGAGCATATCTGTCTAAAATACCTTTGTTCATCAGGTAACCGCGACCTGTCCACGTTGCAAAGGTTTCGTCTTTGTCAGTACTTTCGAATGACTCAATGATTTTTCGGAGATCTTCATCTTTTAACTGTTCTTCTCTAATCTCTGCGTTATTTCTGGAAGGTATGTCTCTACTAATCATACAAATGTCACACGTTTTTCCCTCATGATTGCACACGGGGCGACACAATAGGTCTGCAGTAACATTGGATTTTCCTGGGACGTAATCAATTTTTATGTTGAACGATTGAATCTGTAAAGCTCACCGAGCTAGTCTACCTGAAGGAGATTTCAACGTCATTAACCACTTGAGAGGCTGGTGGTCAGACGCCACCTTGATTTCGGAACCTTCGATATAACCTCGGAATTTATTCAATGCCCAAACCACAGCGAGAGCTTCTCTCTCGGTTGTGGTATAGTTACGTTCCGCCGCAGTGAGAATTCGACTAGCATATTCTATCGGATGTTGCTCTGCACCCTCCCCCTGAAGTAAAACTGCTCCCAATGCAAAGTTGCTAGCATCAGTGTGAATAGTAAAATTTTCTTTTTCATCAATTTGTTTCAAAATTGGTGGGGATACCAAACATTCTTTTAGTGTTTCAAATGCAGTCTGTTGAGATGCACCCCACGTCCAAGGAACGTTTTATCTAGTTAGATTGCTCAAAGGACGAGAAATTTCTGCGAAGTTTCTAATAAATCGTCGATACCAGGAACAGGTCTGCAGGAAGGACTGCAAAGTTTTAATATTTTTGGGAGGTGGTATTTTCATTATAGCCATTGTCTTTTCAGGGTCTATCTGTACTCCGTCAGGGGTTATCCAGTGTCCTAGATATTTAACTTTTGGGCAACCAAAATTGCATTTTTCACGATTTACTCTAAGCTTGAATTTGGAAAGTTTAGCGAAGACAACTCTTAAATCTGATATGTGTTGTTCGAAATTTGAAGATAGGATTATGATGTCACCTAAATACACTAAAATATTAACCTGGGGTAACTCTCGTCTAAATCTATCCATAAGTCTTTGAAATGTTGCCGGGGCATTCTTAAGTCCGAAAGGCATGCGGATGTACCGGTATGTACCAAATGGACAAACAAACGCGGTCTTATCTCTGTGGGGTGGATACACATTGACCTGATGGTATCCAGACTTAAGATCAAGCGTCGACATGTAATTTGTTTGTTTTGCTCCTTGTAATAAATCATACATCCTAGGGAGGGGATACGAATAAGTTACTGTGTTAGCATTAAGTTTTCGATAGTCGAAGCACATACGTACATCATCATTTGGCTTGGGGACAAGGACCACCGGTGCCGCATAGGGCGATTCGCACTCTTCAATTATCCCTTCGTTAAGAAGTCTATCTAATTCTTTTTTAAGTAATTCCTTTTTCGCAGGTGTCATACGATAGGGGGGTACTGAAACGGGTAGTTTATCAGCAGCGTTAATGTGATGATCCATAAAAGGTGTAGCTTCACCCCCTGGTTGAAATATTTCCTGGAACTCCTCGATAAGTTTGTTTAACTTTTGTTTTTCAAAAGGAGAAATTCGTTCGCCTTTATTTAAACTTTATTTAATCGTTCGCCTTTATTTGTTACATCTGCAGCATTATGAGTAATAGGGCAATGTCTCGCAGCATGTCACATCGCAACTCTTGCAGATTTTACTTCTCGTTTCGCGAGGAGTGGCAAAAAATTGCACAATTTAACATGGCGTTCAATGAGCATTCTTACAGCTTGTTGAATAAAATGCTCTCAGATTACGCAAAGTATTTAGATACGGTATCTAAACAAAGGTATATCACTAAATTAAACATTCAGGTACAGCCCGGAAAGGTTTATTCAGTATGTGACCCGTATTTATTGACAGAGGAAGACTGGAGTTACGATACAAGACGCTGGCCTGAAGTAACTTATCCTGATATCTATACATGTCTCAACATAATAATAATCATTCTCAACGAAATAATAATTATATTCTCTTAAACCTTGCGAAATATTAAAAAAAAGTGTTAAAATACCTGTTAAATACAACTAATATGAGAAATTTTATAAATAAACTTAAATTATTTAACTCAAAATGAAGGTATCGTCCAAAAAACACATGCAAACGCATAGGAACTGCTTCTGTTTTCTGCCACCCGATAATGACGTCATCTATAGCAGACGAAAACTGACATAGCCAGTGACGTTGCAACGTTTCGCCTTATTGAGACTGGAGGCGAAAAATCATTAACTTCAAAGCTAAACTTTTTATGTGGTCGATCACTAAAATACCATTGTTCTCGTGCGATATCTAATACAATATTCGCTTTATCAGAAATAGCCTGTTTACTTGATGACAAAAGATCCGAGTAAGAAAGAGTGTTTTGGCAATTCGTGCTACTATTTAAATCGCGGCCAGCCCTGGCCCAATTGGTCCGAAGGCGAAAGGTAGTAGTAACACACTGCGCGTAAGGACCATAAAGCAGTAAGAACATCGGACAATGATCCGAGTCGAAACTATCAGGGTGGATATAAAACTGAACAATAGGGAACAAGTCTGGAGAAATAATAGCAAGAAAAAGGACAGAATGTGAATTGTTAGCCATGAATCGGGTAGGAATGTCCCTGTTAACGATACAAAGATCATTTCCAGAAACCCAGTCAAGAAACTGATTCACCGGGGCCAGACCTTGACTGCCCCGTTTTAATAAATTTAAATTTAGGTCCCCTGTGATAATAAAAGGAGGTTCAATACAATCCAGAAGAGAAACGAAAAACCCAAGATCAAAAATGCATCTGGGGTTATAGATATTTACAATGGTGAGAGGAGTATCATTGACCCGTAATTTAACAGCAACATATTCGATGAAAGGATGTTGTATGGGAAGAGAAAGGTCGATGAAAATAACATTACGCTGGATCGCGGTGAGGACGCCACCCCCACCGCCCCCAGGCCTATCTCTACGATACAGAACTTTCTGATTGACAGCGAAAGAAAGAGACGGAGTAAGAAAGGTTTCTTGAGTCAGCAAAACAGGAACAGAAGCAAAAACCGGACACCGGAGCCAAGCGGCCCTGGCCCGAACACCACGAACGTTCCACGACACGACAGAAAAACAAGCCAGACCAAAAACAAAAAAGAACACGGACAAACCACAAAAAAGGCCGCCAGACAGCCCACCCCCCTAGAGGGGAGGGTTTTTTAACAGAACCCCATGTCTCTCACGAGTCTCTTCTTGTCCAGAAAATCCCATTTTCCTAAGCAACATACATAAAGAAAGCGCTTAAGCGATATCGTTGCCATTGAACCAACAAATAATGAAACCTGTGATTAATCACTGCTATCTGTTACCAAGTCAAAGTCACGTGGTTGACAGAGTGTACCAGTTTTCAGTTCGCGAAGTTTTACTCTTCTTCCCTTTTTTCTTTTCGGGCGATTACTTGGGCAGCCGATTCTTCCGATTTGATGAGAATTTGTAAGCTTTGTTTGAAGTCATATGGTTGGAAAAGAGTTTTTAGTTTCCTGCTGCTACTGAGAAATCTCTCTCTAGCTTTCCCCCGTACCCATAGCCGAAGCATGTTTTTAACTTTTGGGGGAGCACGAATTGAATTCAGTTAGGGCCCTCCTCATCTCATTGACTGCCGGATGGTCCTTAAAATATGAAATGATTTTTTTAAATGGAATAACAATAAAATTGATGTTTGAGTAGTATTCAAAAGTTATACAATGAGAAAAATAAATATAATATAAATAAAATGAGAAACAAAATATAGAATCGAATGTTTGTTATGGATCATATCATTGTTAAAATCTATGTTAAGGCTAAAGACATAATCGGAATCTTCAGTTTCACAGGTTCAAAAAGCGAAAAATACCAACTTTCTTAAAAGTTTTCTACAATTTTCCGATTTTAACTAAACTTCTAATAACGTTTTAATTTCTTTCAAGTTAAGTTGGGGGGGGGCACATCCCCCCCAGACGCTACGCCTATGCCCGTACCCCCACCCGCTTCGGCTACTTTGGCTCACAATCTGTAATCGACTTTGCTCTTCTCAATAATATTAACTTTTCGTATGATATTAGTACTATAAATGAACTCTCCTCTGACCATAACCCAATCATTCTAAATTTGTTTTCCAACACTCACTTCCCTTCCATCCTCACCCCCCACTTCTTTAACTGAACTGATTATACAACTTTTGTCTTTAATTCTCCCCCCCCCCATTCAATAGCATTAATAGTAAAGATGATATAGATAAAGCTGTTACCTCCAGCACCGACGTCATTAATAGTTCGCTTAGCTTTATCAAGACCCACATGCCCCCTAATAACTACAACAAACTCCTCCTTTACATCAAAACTCAAATTAAATATAGGAATAAAGTTAGAAAAACTTGGCAACGCACTAGAGATTCGTCTGTTCTAGGCGAAATGCATAGGTTAAATGCTAGGATCGAAAACAAAATCAAAAACTATAAAGTAAAAAAATGGACGGTTTTCATTGAGTCACTCGCGCCTACGGATTATAGTATCTGGAATTATCTAAAGTGTATTAAAAAACCTTTCACCCTCCTTCCTCCATTCAATGCGCCATCTGGAATTCTCACCAGTTTCTCCGACAAAATTGAGGCCTTGGCAGATAACTATGAAAACCAGTTTTCTTCACCCCCAACAGTGTGTTTTGTCTCGATACCATAGTTGAAGTTGACGACATTCTTAGAAAATTCTTTAACAATAGGTTCTCTGATATCAACAATGACTCGTCGAAACCTGCAACACCCGCTGAAATCCTGAATGCTATCAACTCGCTCCCCAATAAAAAAAAACTTTGCCTTGACAATATCACTAATTCTGCTATTAAAAATCTCCCTCTTAACTATGTAAACTGCATCACCGAATTAACTAATAAAATTCTTTAATATAAATATTTCCCAATTGCATGGAAAACCGCCATTATCGTCCCAATTAGAAAACCATGTTAAAACCAGGAATTCCTAAACACTACCGTCCTATTAGTCTGCTCGCTTCTCTTAGAAAGCTGGTTGAACACATACTGTGTAAAAGAATCATTAAGTTCCTGTATGATCATAGTATCATTATTAACGCTTAATTTGGCTTCAGAGCCCAACACTCAACCCCGCATCAGCTGCTCCGAGTGACGGAATTCATCCATGATGGATTTCAGAATCGGATGCAGACTGGTGCTATTCTTTTTGATATTGAAAAAGCCTTTGACCCTGTATGGCATAACGCGTTAATCTAGAAACTTATTAAACTTAAATTGCCTTCTGATATTATCAGTTTAATTCACCCTTGTCTACTCAATAGAACATTTAAAGTCCGCTACACCCAATTAACTTCTACCAAGCTTGGACCGCTTTTATTTAACATTTTCACTAACGATATTCCTCACTCCACAAACGCATCACTCGCCATGTTTACTGACGACACGGCAATCGTTGCGAAGAATCGCAATACTGAGAACATGCACAAATATCTGCAAAGTCACGTTGACATTCTGGTTCGAACGGTGGAGAATTAAATTAAACGCTGCTAAAACAGCGGCTATTTTTTCAGTGTTAACATAATTCCATCTCCGCCGGTCATAGTATGAGGTCACTCAGTACACTTCGAGAGAGAGGGTAAATACCTTAGTGTATATCTAGACAGTAGGTTAACTTGAAAAAAACACTGGATTCAATATTGGAAAGTTCCTTAAAGCCCGTAAAGACTTAGCTCACCTCCTGTACCCGAACCAAATGAGTATTGAAAATAAACTTCTTCTGCGTAAGACTGTTCTAAGGCTCATTTTACTATATGCTGGAGCAGCATATAGTGCTCCGGTTTGGGGCTCAGCAGTGGACACTCACATCCAAAGTGTCGTGGCCGACTGTTATGTGTGTGTCAGTTAAGAGAATACTCTTTATCATTTTACACATATATTTAATTACAGTCTATCTACAACGCTACGGTACATCTATTTACATGATACGCGCAAGATACATTGTTACAGACTAAACGAAACTTCTCGTTCTCGTTTTCCGCGTGTTCTCATGGTCACTGTTAAAGCTGTCCATGGAGGTAAACAGTTATAGTTAATACACTACACAAAGACTTCAGACTATACAAAATAAAACTCTCCCCGGAATTATGAAAGCCCCTTGGTATCTCCGTAATGAAGTAATACACAGAGATATGACAATAGAACCCATCAAGCACCACGTCAATTAACTCGCAATAAACTTCTACGAAAATGCACATTCAGTAAAAAATGGACCTGGCTAACCTCCCGGATTATGACCCTAGGGAATTTCCAAGGCGTCCTAAAGCCACAGTTATTATAAAACCTGGGCTTGTTCCCACTCGCAATAGCTAATCTTCCTTCTCTATTCCAAATCCAAACTCTCAATAGTTCGACTACATCTGGTTTCTGACCTACCACTCCGAATTATCGACCATAACTCCCCCCACCCCCCCACAATTCCCTCTCGTGCCAGCGGTCGCTGACGAAGGAAGGGAGGGGGAGTATAGCTCTCCCAAGGGGATCTCAAAACCCGATAGCTCTCCTTATAAATTTCGCTACTCGCTCTTGATGGTTTTCTGTCTGATTCCCCCATCCTTGGGCTTTGAATATTGCCTCGATCGCCCTAGCTTAAATACTTTTCCCAAAATCCTTCCTTACTTTTTATTAATTTTCTCTCTATACCCCTAGTTATTCTGTCATTACCAACCAACCTAAATTCTTAAGACTACTTTTGTTTATTTATTTTTTAACACACATTTTTAGTACTATTGTAATCATTATTGAGAACGGTAATCATGAAACGATCCACTATGCATACCGAGGATATGGAGCTCTAGCTCCGAGGTCCCTCAATACCTTTTTATGTCAATGTCAATGTGACTTCGTATCAGATAACAGTGATTAATCACAGGTAGCCGAGTTTGATATAATAAATAATTAAATCAGTTTCATTATTTTTTGGTTCAAAGGCAACGGTATCTCGTAAGCGAGTGGTTTATATTGCTTATTGCATTCAACTCTCCACAGTCATAGTAATTAAATGTAAAAAGTGGTGCCCTTGGTGACAAACTTTCGCAGATTTTCGGATGGTTGACGGACTAAAATAACACTGCTGATTACCGATGCGGGAATAATAAACAGCTATTCAAGTAAGTTTAATTTACAGGTATTTTTTTTCTGTATTGTATGACAGAACTGTTTTGTTAAAATGTTGAAAATAATATATAAAATTTCTACATTTTACGCTATTTTTTTTTTTTTTGCGCGTGAAGCTAAATTCTAATAGAATTCTTAGAACTATTAAACTTTTAAAAACTGTATATTCTGGCATGGTTTGTTGCGTTCAGGAAATAAGTAGATTAATACATTTTGGTCGATTTTGGCGGTCTATTAAAATATACACTCCACGATTTCAAGTTATTGTTAAAAGTTGCCAATCTGATAATTTTATTTACACTTTTTTTTCCTAAATTTATGAGTATATTATAAATGTCAGACATAATGTATTTAGCAACTTTACTGGTTATGAGTTATACAAATGATTTTCAACTGTTAATAATTGCGGTAAGAGATATAATATACCGGGAAGAGTTCCACATCCTGTGCTATTCTACTAAAAGGTGTCAAACTCTACCAAGTGGAGTTCTCCTAATGAGAGATTTAGAAAAATACCATTTAACACTGTTTAAAACTTTTTACCTGTTAATCAACACTTTGTATGAAAATTCAACAATAAGTAGATAATAAAGAACTGTAGAAAGAAATTTTAAAAAATAATTTTATTAAAAGAAATTTTATTTTAAGAAAGAAATTTGAATACAGCATTTATCAGGAATAAATAATTTAAACAGTCTAAATATTTGCAAAGTGTCCAAAATGTATCAATCAGTTGTAGAAACTGCTGTAGAGAAGCAATATATTCAAAATACAAGAATTTTGTTTTGAAAAAATTTCTTAAGAACTAGAAAATAAGCATGTAAATACTTCGAGAAAAATATTCATAAAAATACAAAAATAGTGAAAAAATAAATGAAGCACACAAAATTAAAAGTTCTAGCAAGATAATTTCAACATATATAGAAGAATGAAAATAAAAACAATGACAATAGTATTACTAGTGATTTTTTAGAACAAAAATTTGAATTAAAAATATTTACAAAGTATAAAATCAATTTATAAAGCTTAGAATAAATTTAAAATAATTTAGGAAAGGGTACAAAATTAACTAAAATCATAAATTGTGAATTTTCATTCAAAAAATATAATTTAACAACAATGACAAAGGCAAACTGATGTACCAGATGCACTCAAACCTGGAGTAAAACCAATAAACCAGATTTGAATAGCCAAGGGTAAGTTCTCATCTTCCAGTTAGTATTCCTTGAAAATGCAGAAAATAAAAATTTTATAAAAGGAATTCAAAATTTTTTCATTGAGTGAATGTATCATTCATTAGCTGAAGCTAATCTCAAATTTCATTGGCTGAAAACATCTAAGTGATCATCATTAAAATTCAATTATTTGAAACTGAAAAAAATGTGACATTTCTAATATAATATGCTTGATTATAATATGCTTGTTTAAAGTTTTAAATGAATGTATTTTAAAGAGGATGATTAAAAGTATGTTACAATTTAAATTCTTTTTAAAGAAAAATTACATTATTTAACTCATATACAATTCAAACTCATACAAAACATTACTCATACAAAACTCTACACAATTATTAGTATATTATATATAAAAATGTTTAATTTTCTCTGTCCCATGTATTCTAGAGATTTCTTTGTTAGAAACATTTCAAGATTTACAAAATCTGTATTAACTGATATTTCTGACTGCTTTGATATGATATTTTAAAATTTTTTAGTGTCAAAATTGTACTTGGTTCAGTTTAGAACTAGATTTAAACTATCTGCTCTCTTACTTGCATATTCTTTTTACTGAATAGATATTTTGTACTGGCAAAATTTATAACTACATTATTGCTGTTTATGCCTAGGATAATTTTTTAATATATACAGTTTCAGTTCATAAGATCAGTGTTAGTCAAATTGTTGTTTGTTGTGTTAGTATTTATATTTCCTACCCCCCCCCCCTTCTCCTAGGGGTAAGAAATATTCATTGAATAGAAAGTAAGTGCAGTTAACCCTTTGCGTGCGCAGTGGTTTCAGTTTTAAACTACATATTGAAAAAAAATTTTTATATTCTTGCTTTTGTCTATTTTTAACAATTATTGCGTAAAATCAATCTTCTAACTCTAAAGATCGCCAGTTGATAGCAGCACTAAATTAAAAATAATGTTTAGAGGGTATAAAACAATGGTATAATTACGTTTCTACAATAACTTATTATATTAAAAACAGAGTATAACAGTTGATTACTTTGCACTGGAAAATTTGACATCCAAGTTCTTGTCATTCGGACCTTTAATCAGGCCAGCCTTAGTCCTTGTGGGGCCAAATTACAAAAATTTCAGTGGGGTCCTTCAAAATTCTGATATGCATTGAATGATATGCATTAAATCATAAACATTTAATGTGAAGCATAAAAGACAAAACTTTGGAAGGTTGTCATATTTCCTTTTTTATGTACATTAAGAAAAGAAAAACTAAAAAGTAGCTAGACTACACATATTTTATTTACAGAACAAAATTATTTACTATCAAATTTTGCTAGATTTTTTTATCAACAAGATTATTTATAAATTGATGATATTTTAATTTTCTTTTTTTCTACATGCTCTGTAGACAGTATTGCAAGACAGTTGAGTCTCTTCTGCAATATTGTTGACTTCAGATATGTTTTAATTAATTTTAACCTTGAAAAGCTTTTTTTTACCAATGGTACAGTCACATAAATTGTTAAAAACATCCTTACAGATATTAAAGCATTTGAGAAGCCAGTAGCTGTCATTTATAGCAATTATAGAATTTTTATAGGGTTTCCAATATAATAGGTTTCAATACTTCCATTTCTTTGACTAGCATATAGCTATCTACATCTGCATCTTTTATAGACTTTATCTGGTCATTATTCTGAATCATTTTTACATCTATCAAACCAGTTTCTAATACCGATGCATGTTCCTGGTGTTAATTGTGTGGAATCGTCTCGATTTAACTTGTCTAGGTTTATACAGTATTTGAAAAAAACAATGTACCTCAAACATTTCTTTCCAGTTACTTATTGGTTCATACTCATAGTTAAATATCCTTTTTCATTTTCGTGAATGTGTTTCCTGAAATGAGTTACTTCTAAATCAGTCGCAAGCTCTGTGGCTCCAACTAAAACTTGTTAAAAAAAAATAGTGGCTATATTTTGTCAGGCATTCTAGGTTTCTAAATGATCACAGTACTTCCTTTGAGACATTTATATTTTTCTTTATGTGGGGCTTTGTACTAGCATGGGGCGCAATTGCTTCCAATAAATTCAATTGTATTAAAGCAAGCCCTGCCTTTCATAATTAATTCTTTACACATTTTCTATCCTTTTATACATACTATTCCTAAGGTTGTCTTACGATTATTCATATCATTTTAATTCTGTGTTGAACTGTGGGGAATTTGGTTTCACAGACTTTTTAAAATTTCATGAAGATAACCCTGACTAGTAGCCAAAATTTGTTGGATCGATATAGACAGGTAAATCTTCTAAGGGCAAAAATATTGTGGCCATTTTGCATCTTTCTCATTGCATGTTATCTTATTGAATCATCATATGGTAAGTCAAGTTTCAGTAGGTATTTAGCTCTAATAAACCCTTCAACTATTTAAAGCATTTTTTTCAAAATCTTTCAAAATTTCCTGGTGTATTTTAACAAAGAATCTCTGTGGTAGATCTTCTATTTTGAGCTTCTGGTTTAAATTGTTCTTAACTTGCTACAAGAATAAGAAACAAATTTATAGCGTGAAAAAACTTTATGACCTAATCTTCATATTTCTCTATAATCTAAATACAATGATTTCCGATTCACAAAGTCTGTAGTTAAAAAATGAGTATGAAGTAAGATATTCGTACCTTTGTGGTGAGATTTTACTTCAAAATGCCAATTTTCTCTCTTCGATTCTTCAGTTTGTTCTGTATAGAAGCTATACACTGCAGGCATGAAAGATACTCTATATGCATAGCAGTGAAAATGCACGGCAGGGAAAGAACCTAATTATTTCAAGCTTTTAGTGACTTTCTATTTTTAGGTTTTTGCAAATATTATAAATCTCCTCTTGCTTTTGACTAATATGTGATATTTTCTTCTGGCTTTAATTCTGTAGGAATAAATATAGATAACAGAAGGCTTCCAAGATGTAAAAAACTAAGGCGAAAAAAAAATATTAGTAATCGTTTGTCGGGAAATCAGATAATTCTGAATTATGTGTACTACCTCCTTGAAAATCTAAAATGTCATGAGCATTGCAATGAAAAAGGGTCAGAATGGGATTTTAGTATTCATAGGTTTAAATCAGGGGTCGTCAACCTTTTAATATCTACCGCCCACTTTTTTATCTTTGTTGATGATAAAATTTCCTTACTGCCCACCGGTGCCGTAATAACATAGTTTGTAAAAAAATAGGTCCTTAAATTTATCTTTTTATTTATCTTTATGTATGTTTATGCATAGATAATTTAAATGTAATGTGTTTTTATGTTTCCAAGAAAGAGATACATCTTGAAGACTGAACAATGGAAGTTTATAATTGTTAGACCTTGTTATGCATACTAAACTCTTGCCTTTGGCTGGGGAGCTCATTATTTGCTCCCTAGGCCACGAGTATACTTCGAGAAGTGTCCGGTGAATTCTTATCTATATTCAAAGTTTAGGGGTGGAATTAAAAGCAAATAGCAACATAATGTTTTTGAAAAGTCAAATCAGTGAAGTTGTTAGCAATGTATTGTATATATGGAGGAAGAGCAAAATTTGTAGCAACAGACAAAAGCTCTCGCCACCCACCAAGAATGCTTGAATTGCCCTCTAGTCGGCAGTAGGGACCATTTTGACAACCACTGGTATAAATGCAGTTGAGTTCACAACTTAATTAATGCAAATTTATGTTAGCATTTTCTTCGTTTTGTGTGGCATTTTCTTGTACATCATTTTACCACTTTTATATCTCATCTATTTATAAGTGTGGATTTTGTTGAGAAACCTGAAAGTGGCCCTGAATGTTATGAAAATCTATTAATGAAGACATGAAATTTGAATAAAATTACTTTAAATTCTCTCTCTCTCTTGTACGCTGTAATCCAATCACAAATATTATAGATTGTAACTCTCTAACCTTGAATTAGAGAGTTACACACACTAGAAGAGAAGAGAATAGTCCAGACGAGAGTTTGAGTCAAGAAATGGGTAGTTATATTATAAAAGTTCCAAATGTTCCTAATTCAAACCATATACC
Organism: Dolomedes plantarius; assembly: GCA_907164885.2. Classification (NCBI taxonomy): domain Eukaryota; kingdom Metazoa; phylum Arthropoda; class Arachnida; order Araneae; family Dolomedidae; genus Dolomedes; species Dolomedes plantarius. The sequence continues at coordinate 49,114 of CAJRAI020000032.1, forward strand.
CCAGATATTTTGAGTTTTCTGATTATTTGCATTCTTGTATAAGCTCAACAATCCATTATTGTTAATTGCCTTATACCAGTGTGTAAATATTGGATAGTCCAATGAGATTTATACAACAAAATTTTGTCTTATAATTTATTTTGAAAGTAACAACTCATTTGTAAGGCAATATCTTATTATTTTTTTTTCTGTCACATTTGCTGGAATTAAAGACAATAAATGTTTTGCCAGTATCCTCACCTGAGATTATGTATGCAAAATATAGAAAAATTACTTTTTCTTATTCCTGCCAAGTGTATTATTTCTAAGGATTTAAATTTATTATTATGTATAATGTGCGAAATTTCCTTAATTTGGAAGGAGATAGGAAAGAAAAAATAGTTTATGGGAAGTTATTTGAAAAAAGACCATAACATGTTTGTATATGAACTTAGTTTTAATTTCATGTAGGTAAATATATGTGACCACAGATTTTGTTTTTAATTTACTTATAGAGTGACCACCGCTTATAGTGATCAGTGGTTATAAGAATCAATATCGCAAAAACAAAAACAAATGTATTATTTCCATGTTAAATTTTTCGGTTTAAAGAATCAATCCACCGGTTTTAAGAATCAGCTTACACTCTTCGCTTTCCTTTCATTTTTCCAAAAAAGCAACTTAAACCCTCAAAAGGCACAAAGTTCTTTTTATTTATGTTTTTTAAAGAAAGAGTGATAAGATGGGATGGAATACTGTTGTAAAATGCATTCCTTTCTTTGTTAGACATAACATAATAGTTTCCCCTTAAACACTTTAGCATAACACTGTCCTATTAGCTTGACCCGTGGACATCTTTACCCGTCCGGGTCCGATTTCACTTTTCTCCACTGGCAAAGACAGGGACTCTTTTTTCCCACCTCCCACATCCTGGTTGCGGCTTCCTGGACGCTGAAACACATAAATCTTCGGCGAAGTGTCCACTATGACTTAGGCAAACGTAACATTAGTAGATTCAGCACATTATCAAACCGTGAATCGTAAGCTAGAAGGTGAATCTTCGTCTGAGACTATTGGTATTGAAGGAGGTATAAACAACCTAATGAAAACTCCATTACGTCAGACTACCATAGAAAACTTTTACTTGCTCCCTTCCTGTACTTGAAATATTAAAACTGTTAAGCAGGTATGTTATAACAAATATTGGATTCTTTTCTTCTCTTACTATAATCAAGTGTATCTACTTATAGGTCTAGAAATTAAGTTGCATTTTTAAAATTATAAAAAATAATTTTAATAAAAGATAAAGTAAATTAAAGAGTATTTAAGGTAAATTATCTCATATATGTATATATAGGTGTGTATGTGCCTGTCCAAAAACCTAAATTTCGGCTATAAGAATCAACCGCCTATAAGAATCAAAAACAGCAATAACAAACGTGATTCTTATAAGCGGAAATCACTGTACTTTTATAAGATTTAATTTGTGTGAGAATTACTAAGCTGTATACTATGCATGGTTCTAAAATCACTGTTTTGTTAAATATTTTACTAAACTGTAGCTGTTACTCTAAGTGCATACATTTATGACTGCAGAATAAAATATTTTATACTGTATCATGAAAAATTATTTATTTTGGAATAGCTTTTCTATCTCATTGTTCATGAAGTGGTAGGTGGGATTTTCTCTAACCAAAAAGTGTTGTGATAGGTATAGCTTAATATTCATCTGATTTCCTGTAGCATTGAACTGTATTGTAGAGTTTTGACCAAAATAATTCCAGTCTATGTGGATATCTTAAAATCATTTGACTTGTACACACAATGAAAAATGTTATGAGATTACCTTATCCTGTAAGAACAAAATGGTTTTCCAATATCTTCTGAATCACACAATTGTTTTACTTATTTTAATAGCTGGTATAAAAGTAACTTAAGATGATCATAATGTAATTCGAATTATTCTTAATTTGTCTAAATTTATTTATTATATTTATAATTATTTATTATTTATAAATTTTCTGTAATTAATCTTCATTTGTCGAAGTGTACATTTTTATAGGCATGCATATTTATTTCTAGTGCATTTATTATGTAGAAGTCTCCTTTGTACTTACATAGCTTGCTGAGTGATGTATGCAAAGCAGAATTGGAAAAATATTTGCAGTTCTAATCACTCAATCTTAAAGAATGTCATAAATCTCTAGCATTTCTCTTTAGTCACAGATGTTGTTAAGGGCTCTTAAGACATTTTATCCATGGAAATGCATAACGGAGAATTATTAAGAATGAATTTTAATTTAGAAGCTTATGTAACTTGAATATCCATCCCGCAAAATAGACAAATTTTTAAAAAATACACAAATATGACAAATGAAAAAGGCATACCAAAATCTGGATACACAAAAAAATTGTTTGCAAAGTTTTTGAAAAATGCAAAAACATAATTTTTTAAAAAAAATTTAACTTTTATTAAAAACCTTACATAAAAATAAACACTCCCCTACCGCCCCAAAAATAATTTTTTTATAAAAAATTGATAGTAAAAAATGAAAAATATGAGAAAATTAGAATGCACCAATATTTTTTTAATATAGAAATACCAAAAAGTACCATTTTTTTTGTCAAAAGTATCTGTATGATATTACACTTTAATTAGCAGCAATCACCCAGCACTCTCTCTTGAAAACTTTTTTTTATTCTGAAAATTAGGATTTACAATAGGAAAAGATCTTTGAAATGTACAAATAAAGCGTTAAAAGAACTGTTATCAATTCATTAATCATTTATTGCGGAGCGGTAAAGACGACATTTCAGTACGAAAAAAATCCCGTTTATAAGCAAACACCTTCCCGCACGTCATGAAATGAACAAGTACGGTTACCGCAGAGAAAGTTTTATTGCCCCACTGCGCGCATCGGAATGAGTATCATACTTCAATCAAAATTTTAATTAAAAAGAATGCATTATAATTATGTTTCTACTTATTTGTATATATATGTAATTTTTCTTGTTCTTTTAAGCCTGGGAAATTCTGTTTCTTTACTATAATACCGAGCTGTATGAAATCAGTATGTGACTGGTTGAGTCTGAAGTCACCCCACATTCGGCATATTTTGTTTACAACCCGGAGAAAGTTTACAAGTATAAATTGCATGAGAGATAACTGAGGCAAAACTTGTTTTAGCAGTTCTGAATTAGTTTTTTCTAAATATGAAAATTTAAAATTGATTTTATAAATAATTTTTAAGGAGCATCGGATGATAGCCGTATAGGTTTCTTTTGTTTAGAATTTTTATTACGTGTTTATAATCTCGCAATACAATTTTTGAAAGATGTAGGTCTGAAAAAGAACTAATCAGCCGTGTATTCCTGACGTATATCACATAGACTACAAGAGGTCCACAGATAACTGTTTGGAAATGTTTGAAAATGTGAAGAATCACTTAAATGGACTACTGTACAGTAGATGAACGTAAAATTTGAAGAATTTATACTATTGCCAATTCTAATGTATTACATACACAACATTCAGATTAAAATATAGAGAGAGCGTGGTGAAAAATATCTGTAGCCAACAAACTACAATCGAAAGAATTATGGCTAAACCCTTAAGCCGCGTATTCTTTGTTATTTCCTGCAATAATTTTATATATTTTATTACATTTATAAGCCTTTTAATCTGATAGTAACCGAGCTTTTTCATAAGATGTTTATCTCTGGAATTTCTCGGAGCATTAAACTAAATATTTAATGATGATTTTTTTAAATTTCGAGTAACTAAAATGAATATAAAGGGGAAAAATATTAATATTGCTTATACGTTATTAATCGAGCCCATATCCGTATCGTGGAGATCCCTACAAACCGAAACCTATCAAATCTCTGCGTGTCCTTATGATCTACCAGGACAAAACAATACGCCATCGGAGTGCGACGCCATTTTCGGCTTTGGAGACCAGAACTAATCGCTCCCATGTTAACGTCCATAGAGGAAAATTTCGAGGAATTTTCACTTCAAAGCCAATATTTTTCAGTTCTTAAAACCTATTGAAATGTATACCGAAGAGCGTCAACTTAATTTAAAAAATACTTTTAACAATGTTCCAAACGCAATATTTAAAGGAAATTGAAAGGTTTCTTTGGAAATCGGCGGTTTTACGCTTTGTCGCAGACATTTGGCACAGAGTTGGCTGATTTTCGCCAAGTGTGAATACCTTTGTACATTTCAGATTAATCTCTGGTTTGGCGATAAATATGTCACCAGAGCAATAAATACTATGTTGAGGTGACGGGTAGACGCCAGATGTTAATTGAAATTGTAGTGTAATGTTTGAAACGTAGCGCTGGTTAAAGTGAAATTGTTGTGCCCCGTGATTCCCCCACCCCTCTACCAATCAGAGGATTGGCTGCGGGGGCGTTGAACCCAAGAGGGGTGCTGCGGATCGCGGGGAGTCAGTATAAGAAAAGAGACAGACGGAGAGCGTCTCTGGTAGGGAACGGGGGTTTGGCGAGATTTAAGAAGGCTCGTCTCACCTCTGGTTAGGTAATTACTTGGTAATTAGAAGTTAAGATAGAGAAAGGGAATCTCTGAGAGTAGTTTCAGGAGGCCTGGCAAGATTGAAACAGGCTCGTCTCGCCTCCAGTTAATTAATCGATCGGTAACTAGATTAGAGTGTAGCCAACCTCTGGTAAGATATTGCAGGCTTGCCCACCTCGTGCTCAGTCTTCGGTAATTTTTATGTTATGTGTGAAACTGTTTAAATGTTAAATCTGTAAATAAATTTATGTTCGTCTTGTTCAGTGACGAGATCATTTTTGCACAACCTCATTTGTCCCTAGGCCATAGAAAGAACCTAAGTGAACCGGTGTAAGAAAGAGGGTTCACGACAGAAATATTCTGGTTTTGACTTAGAGGAAAAGATTTCGTTATAATATTTTACTTATTTTTCTTCATGAAAAATTATTATTTTCTCATCTTACAACCGAAGTATTTCATCTAAAAGTATTTTGCACTATGCCAAAATCTCAATACAATTTATCATATTATTTTTGGTGTAGTATAGATCTGTTTTATCCCTCCTTATTTAAATATGCTTTGATTTGCTGTTGACTGCACTCATCGGAATTTAAAGCACACCTGTTCTTATCCTACTTCAATTGTAAAAAAAAAAGATTTTCATACAACATGAAAAAAATATGTAATCTTTACAGATTTCTTAGAGATAAAAATAGTCTAAAATCAAAGATTTAAAAAATTAATAAACACAATAAGGAGAATTTTTAGATTGTTTTTGGGAGGCAACAATATTTAAACTACGATGTTCATATAAATTGTCATGTATTCTGTTGAAGTTTAACCCTTAAATTCAGATAATAAAACAGCACCAATGTTTGCCCCCACAAAAAAAAAAATTTTGATGTTTCTAGTGAAAAGAAATAAGGTCTAAAATAGAAAAAAAAAACTCATATTTAATGAAGAGTAATTAATGAATCACTTGTGCTAAACAAAATCCCATTTTACTTCCTTTTTTATCGCCCCCAAAAGCCACACTTTCTTTTCTTTCTTTTTTACTGTGTGTGTACGTTTTTTTAATAAATTAAAAACAAAAATTTCAATTGTCTTAATTATTTTCAACAATATTTATCCCTTAAAAACTTCTCCTGACCAATTTCACGAGCACTCTTTCAAAGTGCTCGTGAAATTGGTCATATTAATGAAATTAATCATCATATTTGAATATATACTCAAATTAATCATAGTCATCACTGGATTAGCCCAGGTACTCCGAAAAGAGCCGTAATGGCTGTAGTGAGTTTCAGTGGCACACCCAGGATTTAAAATCGGATAAAAAATATTTATAAAAGCGGATAAAAATATTTATAATGCATGGGGGGGGCGAGATGAACGGATAAAAATATTTATAATGGAAAATCAATATTCATAATGTAATTTCTTTAGGGGAGGGGGGAAGGGCCCCTTGCCCCCCCCCCCCTGAGTGCGCCACTGGTGAGTTTAAAAAATTTTAAATCATGTTTTATAGTGTCCAAACTTGTAAGAACCAGACCTTCTAAGAACCTTGTAGTGACCTTGTAAGAACCAGAAAATAATCCAAAGTTAGAGATTTTTTAAAGAGTATAGAATGTGCAAATAATCTAAATGAAGAAAAAGGTTTAAGGAAGAAAAGTGAAAGGAAGAAAAGTGACGGTGACATCGTTCAACCGAAAACATGTTCTCGTTTGATTGTACTTAGCAGTGATGAGGAAGAAATTTATTAAATTAATGTCGCATTAAATGAGAATAATAGTTTTTGTTTCTTTTCGTTTTGTGTTATACATTTATTTATATTTTTAATCAAAATTTAGTTGCTTATATGGAATTTAAAAAAAAATTTAATAAGTTTTCGGAACGTAACCACCTTTTTTGTACTGTCTCTGGGTCTCATATCACACGGTTTCACACAACACGGCATTTTCTAGGAACATATCTACCGTGTTATAGGAGGGTCGAATGTACTAGATAACTACTAGTCAATCAGAAGAGCATATATTTTTTTAAATAGGCAAAAGGAGATTTGAGAGAAAAAACAAATTAAACTTATTGCTATTGATATGGCTAAGGAACTTCGTCCCTAATTGCAATAAATTTAAAATGCTCAGTAGGTTAATTAATCCAGAACGTAATTTATAACATCTTATTTTATAGATATCTCATTTCCTAGCACAAACTTTTATATATTGCTATTCATTTCACATGAAAAATAAAAATGATGGTTCAGTGTCAATATATCCCATTTAAATTCCTTTCTCCTCTCTTTGCAGGTTCTGGTACAGATTGTTAGGTGCCAAACTAAAATGACTGTGTTGTCCAAAAGTTCAGAAAGTCAACGTATTGCTGGCAGTTACAGTTTTCTAATCGTGTAAATGTACGTCAGCATGTCAGAAGAGCAAATAGCGTGTATTTCCAGCGTAGACAGATTTTCCAATGGATACCATTCCTGCGAGCAGAACCCCACAAAAGCCGAAAATGAATACACTCCATGTGAGACGTGTATAATTCGTGAAAATATAAAAAGTTCCAGTGCTCCGATTCCCCCTCGCACCGAAGAAAATATTGTCGAATGTAATTTATGTGAAGAAACATTTTCACAGTTGGCCGCCTTAAATCCACATCATTCGTGCGTAGTTATTGATAATCCTCTTCGAACTCATACAGAAAAGACTTTCACCTGCACTGTATGTGGGAAAAGGTTTTCCAAACAGAGTCATTTAAAAATACATCTCCGCACCCACATAGGAGAGAAACCTTTCGCCTGCACTATATGTGGGAAAACATTTTCGCACAAAGGTAATTTCGTTAAACATCTCCGCATCCACACAGGAGAGAAACCTTTCGCCTGCACTACATGTGGGAAAACATCTTCTCGAAAAGGTAATTTAGAGAGACATCTCCGCACCCACGCAAGAGAGAAACCTTTCGCCTGCACTACATGTGGGAAAACATTTACTCGACAAGATAATTTAGATAAACATCTCTACAGCCACACAGGAGAGAAACTTTTCACCTGCACTGCATGTGAGAGAAGATTTTCTCAGCAGTGTCGTTTAACGGCACATCTTCGCACCCACACAGGAGAGAAACCTTTCCCCTGCCCTGCATGTCAGATGAGATTTTCTGAACAGGGTAGTTTAAAAAAACATCTGCGCACCCACACAGGAGAGAAACCTTTCACCTGCACTGCATGTGAAATGAGATTTTCTGTACACAGTAGTTTAAAAATACATCTGCGCACCCACACAGGAGAGAAACCTTTTGCCTGCACTGCATGTGAAATGAGATTTTCTGTACAGTGTAGTTTAAAAAGACATCTGCGCACCCACACAGGAGAGAAACCTTTCGCCTGCACTGTATGTGAAAGGAGATTTTCTGAACAGGGTAGTTTAAAAGAACATCTGCGCACCCACACAGGAGAGAAACCGTTCGCCTGCACTGTATGCACGAAAAGATTTCCGCAGCGGGGTCAATTAACAGCACATCTTCGCACCCACACAGGAGAGAAACCTTTCGCATACACCGCATGTGAGAAAACATTTTCTCAGTAGGAACATTTAACAGCACAATTTTGCACTCACGCAGATGAGAAACTTTTCGCCTGCACTGTATATAAGAAAAGATTTTTATCGACGTTTAATTTGAAAACGCATCGCCTTATCCACGGAGGCATGTCCTTTCAGTAATTTTAAAAGAAAAATCCTTTCATTTGCAGTGTATGAGACATATGCTTATGGCTTGAGAATACGGGAAAAATGCATCTCCCTACCCATTCAGGGATGTAACCAACTCTATTGTTTAAAACAGGATTTTTTGACGCAAAGAAATATTTTCTCCCATCGTTGTGAAAATGGAATTCAATCTCAGGTTTGATGGTCTTTACTCACACAAGATATCGCACATAATTATGTTTTGGAATTCAGTTAGTATTTTATGATATTATTACATTTTTTAAATATGTCAATGCGATATCGGTCATGACCTACGATACCTGAGGGATACTTGACCCACCAAAGTGATTGAAGTAAAAAAACCTGTTATTATATCTGTTTATATTGCAGGAAATGGTGTCATGAAATGTCACAATACTTCTGGTAAATTATACAACGTTTAATTATACAATACTTCCGGTTTTTGTTTTTGCCTAATATTTAATTATAATTTTTAAGATTTTACTGTTTTTCTCTGCATCTGTTATGTTCTGTAAATGAGGAAATAAATGTGAATAATGATATATAAATAAATATTTTATGGCTTCTTGTCGAGAATGGATTAATTTGCGCGTTTGTTTGTCTATTAATTATTTTAAATTCATTTTTTATTATTTTATTAGAAGGGTTTTATACACTTTTATATTAGATATCGTCTCAAATTTATATGTATGAAATATATAATTTCAATTTTGAAGTGACCTCTTGAAAATTGTTTAAATTTTATAAATTACACCAAGCGTCGTGTATCGAATACTCTTTACTGAGTCTTGCAATATATTTGGACAGGACCTGGGATCATCTGATAATGTCACGTTCGCCTAAGTGATAATGGACACTTCACCGAAGATTTATGTGTTGCAGAGTCCAGAAGTCGCAACCAGGAAGTGGAGGTGGGATAAAAGAGTCATTGTCTTTGTCAGTGGATAAAAGTGAACTCTGACCTGAATGGGCAGAGATGCCCCTGGGAGAACATAATAGGACAATGTTGAGCTAAAGCGTTTACGGGGAAACTGATGTAATGTCTAACACAGAAAGGGATGCATTTTACGACTGTATTCCATCCCAACGTCTTATCAGTCTTTCTTTTCGAAAAGTAAAGAAAGAACTTCCTGCCTTTTGAGGGTTTAAGGGGATTTTTGGAAAAATGAAAGGAAAGCGAAGTTGTAAGCCTATTCTTAAAACCAGTCGATTGATTCTTTAAAGCTAAAACTTTTACATGGAAATAATACTTTTGCTTTTGTTTTTGCAATATTGATACTTATAAACGGTTGACTCTTATAACCACTGATCGCTATAAGCGGTCGCTACTGTCTATAGGAAAAGGTCCAAATATAGGCTAGGGTCTAAAAACGGGCTAGGTGTTGAAATATATACAAGAAGCTTCTGCCATCTGTCAGCGAGGTCATCAAACAATCACATTTTGGTAAGGAAGAAGATATTACACAGATGATACATCTTTGCCATTTTCGTATAAAGCAGTCGCCATTTCTTTTTGAAAATCGCATATTTTCAGACTTCGAAACTATCAGGTCAGTGTATTCGAATTTCTGTACATTTTAATTCTTAACTAGTACAAGTTTTGTTGTTACATTGTTACTGATAAGATAGTAAGCTACGTTTTGAGATAATTAATCAGGGTATATCTTTAACTGATAATGGCTGCCTTTCGGTAAAAGTTGAACTTACTATTGCTGTAAAAATGGGCTAGCAGAGTCAGTCTAAAAAGGGCTAGCCCATATTTAGACCAGTTTTTCACCTATCGCACATCTTTTTTATAATATTTTGGCTTTTTATTCTAAATCTAAAGTTATTTTTTAGAATTATATGTTTTTAAAAATGATCTTTAGGTGTTGATATTTTATTTTCTGTAATTATTTCAATTCCGGACTTGCCACCACTTGAGGTCGGAAGTCCTCAAAGGCATGTCTTGTGTCGGGCATACCCTACCGTCATGGGTTCACTCGGTCCTAGTGCAAATCAGCACTAAACAAAACAAAGAAGCTGATTCTACGGTCTGTAAGTGATGTATAAGCCGTAAAAACAGAAAAAAAGAAACCTAAAAATTGGCAAACTAGAATTGGTGCAAAGAGGGCTACCAAGAATATGCCTTCCGAATCTGAGGAAGAACTTAGTAAATCCAAGATTGATGATAGTGACAGAGACATGGATTCTCCACCAGGAGATTACCCTGATGACGGCGATATTGCCTGCATCTTTTGTAAGGGACTTTTCAGCGGCACAAGAGGTGAAACGTGGGTGCAATGTTTTCGGTGTCAAATGTGGGCACACACAGAATGTGTGTGTGTGTGGGGGGGGGGGGGTATGGAAAAGGTCCCATATGTGTGCGACTTCTGCAAATAAAATTAAAAGATAGTATTTTCCCGATTTTTTATTGATTTCTTTTTTATATTTTTTTACACAAATGTTATAGATAGCCCATATTTAGACCATCATTTGAAAAACTAATTTCCCAACTTTTGTAATTAAATTTATCGTAAAATACACAGAATGCTGTAACATTTTTTTTCCATGTTTTTATTAACTTGCTTTTTTGTTTGTTAGTGTGTGTGTTTGTCCCTTACAAATCTTGCAATCGATTTTTAACAAACTTCCCGACTGGCTAGACATTTGAAACTTTTAGAATAGCTCAGAACACGATGACAATGCATTATTTTAATACTTTTAGACATCTTTAAACAGAATTAAATTAATTTTCAGTTGTTTTCAGTTAATTTTGTTTTGTAGACTGGTGCAGCCATCTATCCTCCGGGACGGGAACGAAAAGTTAATATATATATATATATATATATATATATATATATATATATATATATATATATATATATATATATATATATTTATATATATATATATATATATACATATACATAAAAAAAGAAGTAAGCAACGATTTGTAATCCTACGTTAATAACCCGCGGTAGTTTCGTTAGAAGAGACTACTTGAAATATTTTTTTCCTAGTTGCAAAGTGCAAAAATCGTTTGATATCGGATTTCTTTACAACTGGCCATAGAGAATTGCCATCTTTCCAGTCTTCCCATTTTTTAATATAATGGGATCTCGAAGGCAACAGAAACTTCCATCTTCTTCTTTAAAGATCAATTTATCAACGTAAGTTTGCTTGCATTATCTATCTAAACTATTCGCATAATTTTATAACTTTATATCGAATTTGTTGTAAGCATGGTCATAGAACGCTATGATCATAGAACGCTATGATAGCGGATGTTTTCCCAACCAGCATTCGGCGTCGCAGTGTCTGTAAACAGGGTATTGGAGGTTGAAACGGGTGAAGGGCTGCGACACCGGAAATTCTGCCGAGTGCGAGAAAATTTCTCGATCTCCATAAAGAATCGATCTCCGTACGTAATTGCTGGATTTCGTCAAAGTGTCGGGAATCACTCGGATGAGTCGAAGTAGCGTAAGAGGCTAGAGGAATGAAATTTTAAAACATCATCTGCACGTATCCCGTACCAAATCGCATTCCTCAATGATTTGTGCTAGGGTAAGTTTTGCTGCTTTTTAGATTTCAGGACTTGGAAAGATAAAATATTCTTTAGTTTAAAAGATATTCATTTTTTCCTCTGTGGTGCTTAACATGGCCTCTGTGACATTTCACTTCGCTAACGTACACAGGAGTATATTTATACTTATCAGTGGCAACGGTATCGCTTACGTTCGCTGTTTATGTTGTCATTTGCCATGAAGTTACAGATGTTATGGCTTCATGATTTTGCTTATTGTGTTCAATTCTCTGTAATCTAAATAATTCAAAGAGAGAAACCGTTGGTGACAAAATTTCCCACCTTTTAGAATTCATCATGTACTGAAATAACATTGATCCAGGGACAAGAAAAATAAACAGCATCCTAGTAAGTTTAATTTTTACGTTATTATTTCTTTATTGTATGACAGAACTGATTTGTTAAGATGTTGAAAATGATATATATGATTTCTACATTTTACGTTTTTTTTTTTTTTTTTTTTTGAGTGAAGCTAAATGTTAATACAATACGTATACCTATTAAATCGTTAGGTACTGCATGTTCAGCTATAGTATGTTATTTTCAGCAAATTAGTAGATTATTACATTCCGGTCGATGTTGGCGTGCTATTAAAATATATGCTCATCGATTTCACGAGACTGCTAAAAGTTGCCCTGATAATTTTATTTACAATTTTTATCTAAAATGTATAAATATATCATCATACAAGTCAGACATACCGTTTTTAGCATTTTTCCTGGTTATGAGTTATACAAAAGTTTTTGAACTGTTAATAGTTGCGGTAAAAGAAAAAATGGTACAGATGTGTTTCACGCACCTTTTTCAATTTGGCGATTTTTTTTATGTTTGGCGATTTTTTTTATTTTTAGCAATTTTTTTTTTGGTCTGGCAGCCATCCGATTTGGCGTGATGTTTGTTTTTTGTTGCAACCCTGAATAGGTGTTGTGGTATTGTGTAGTGTTTTTCGAAGTTTAATATACCGGTGTTCGATATTTTTGTTAGCGTTTCATAGTAGCGGTTTAGGATTTCTGTAATGTTTTTGGAAGTTTAATGTCTTCGTTTTTTGATATATCTGCGTATGTTTTAAATAGATGTTGCGGATATGTGTAATGTTTTTGGAAGTTTAATGTCTTTGTTTTTTGATATATTTTGCGTATGTTTTAAAGTAGCGGTTGAGCATTTCTGTTTAGGTTTTGAATTTTAATATAGCCGTTTTTAGATATATTTGCGTATGTTTTAAATAAGTGGTTGAGTATTTCTGCTGAGGTTTTGAAGTTTAATACAGCTGTTTTTAGATATTTTTGCGTGTTTTAAAGTAGCGGTTGAGCATTTCTGTTTAGGTTTTGAATTTTAATACAGCCGTTTTTAGATATATTCGTGTATGTTTTAAAGTAGCTGTTGTGGTTTTGTGACATGTTTTTGAAAGTTTATTACTGCCATTGGTAAGTTTGTTTTGAATTTATTTTTATATTTGAGTTGTTATTGATATTTTGTGTATTATTTTAAGTGTATTTTAAGTGTAAAATGTCCGCGTAGGCCTGTTTTGGCGACAAGTTGGCGACAAAATTTTTTTGACGAGTATTTGGCATCAAAAAAAAATTTGTCGCCAAGAGAGGTGCGTGTAATACATCTGTTCCGAAAAAATATACACGGAACAGATCCATATTCTGTGCCGTTCGGCAGGAAGTTGTCACACTCCACCAAGGGGAGTTCTCATTCAGGAAAATACTATTTCTTACTGTTTTAAAACTTTTAGCCTGACAATCGTCACTTTTTATGAAAATTCAACAATAAGTAGCTAATAAACAACATTAGAATGTTTTAATGAAAAAATATTGAATACATCATTTATCTGGAGTAAATAATTAAAATAACCCAAATATTTCTAAAGTGTCCAAAATGTTTCAATCGGTTTCTAAAAGTAGGTCAAAATTTAAATTTTTAAAAAAATGTCATAGAATAGTGTGGAAACAAGAAATTATAAATAGAAGAATTTTATTTTCATAAAAAGTGTTAAAAGGTATAAAATAAACATGTAATTACTTCAAGATAGACTCATAAAAATACAATCACTGTAAAAAAATAAATATAGTACATAAAATTAAAAAGTTTGTAGTAGGATAATTTTAGAATGAAAAAAAAATTATGACAATAGTATTACAGGCTAATTTTTAGAAAAGAAAATTAAAATTTAAAATATTTCCAAAGTATAAAAATCAATTTATAAAAGTAAAAATCCAGACATGAATGACCAAGGGTAAACTCTGATCTTCCTGATTGTATCCCTCGAAAAGAAAGAAAATAAAAATGTTTTAAAGAGAATTCAAAAGATTTTTCATTCACTGAATTTATAATTTGTTATCTGAAGGTAATTTCAAATGTCATTGGTTAAAAACATGTAAATCAATCATCATTCAGATTCGATTTGTTAAAACTGAAAAAAAACCAAGTGACATTTCTGAGATATAATCTCTGACATTTGGAGATGTAAGCATGGAGCTTAACTGGATCAGGATTGCAGAGTATGAAGCCATTAAACTGAATAATAAAACATTTATTATAAGGATTACTACCCAATTGTAGCAGAACATAAATAAAGGAACCACTTATATAATCACTAAATTCGAGACTATAAAAAAAATTCAACATTTTCCCCACTATGCATGTGTTTGGCGGTTTTTTAATTTCATTCCATGCTTAAAATATATTAAAATTGTTAAAACATCCAGTCTTATCGAAATCAACAAACCATCATTTATGTGCTTTAAATTTTTAAAAATTACAATGAAATTGATATGCACTGTTAATTTCATGCAAAACTTATAGATAAATCTATTTAAATAATTAAATTTTCCACATTAATTATGAAGAACTTTTTATTTATGATGGCATTTGGAAATATTTTTTATATTATGTTATTTGTGTCTGTATTCATTCAGTGTTAACATTTTTAATGACAAGATTTAATAAATAACATTCATGCCCATCTTCATTGCAACAAAGTTAACAGCAACAGCATTAGATGTAATACTTCTAGATATTCATAATTTTAGGTACGTTATTCATTATTATATGCTTGTTTAAAGTTTTAATGCAATGTATTTAAAAGAGAATGATTTAAAAGTAATTCTTGATAAGTTGATATTTAAAATTGAAATTAAAACAGAAATACATTATTTAACATTTTGTAACTCTATGCAATTAATATGTTTTATATAAAAATGTTTAATTCTCTCTACACCTTGCATTCTAAAGATTTCTTCAGAAGAAACATTTCAAGATTCATAAAATCTGTTTAAACTGATATTTATGACAGCCTTGATATGGTTTTTCAAATTTTTTTATTGTAAAAATTATTCTTGGGTCAGTTTAGAGGTAGATTTTAACTGTTTGTACTCTTATGTGCATATTCTTTATACTCAATAGATTATTTTGTACTGGTAAAATTTATAACTGTGATCTTGCAGTTCATGTCTAGGATAATATTTTAATATATATATTTTCGGTCCTTAAGGTCAATGTTAGCCAAATTGATGCTTGTTGTATTAGGATTTATGCATCCTATCCTCTCCTAGGAATAAAAAGTATTTAATGAATAGAAAGTAAATGTAGTAAAAGTGTCAAATATATAGTTTTGAAAACTCTGTTGTTCTTTATTTATTTCACTGCTCCAGAAATGTGTTATATAACTGTGCTGTGGTGGAATATGCATAAAATGAATTATATTTCTAGATGGAAAAAATTAAAAAAGGCATTAGAGGATTTGGAACAGCTTCGTGCCAACCTTGGCGCCATTGTTGTTTACCCCAGCCCTCCGCATGGCTAGTGAGTAAGACTGTTCTTACATCCCGCCACCTTCGCGCTACTCGTCGGATAGCATGCAACACAGCTTATTTATTAAACTTTTACTATAAAATGAGAGTATAAAGAGATTTATTAATAAATAAAACTTACTTGTAAATATCCGGTGAGGATTTTTAAAATATTGAAGTTTATTATTAAAAAACGTGAATATGAAAAACAAGACTGAAAAGCAAGACTATTTCTAGAAATATCAACTATAAATAACCTATTGGGGATACCGTCCGAGCCGAACGCATGCTTACCGCCAATTTTGCAATCCGACTTGGATAGTCTAACTAATACAGCCTGATATTTAGAAACAATACTGCTAATGGGCAACATAACTATTTAGTTTAATTTAATAAAGCAATAAAAAATTAAGAGTTTTTTACAAAGTAAAAATAATAACAAACTTAATCACTACAATTTATTTGAAAATTTAGTGTAAATATATTATATATTAATATAGTAAACTATTTATATATGTATAAATAAGCTATGTATAAGTATATTTAGCTTAAATAAAGTATAAAAACTCTAAAAATGAAGTTAGAAAATCATATAGTCACCAAGCACGTGTTAATCCAATTCAGAATCCGTCGGTCAAGCAGCTAACCAGAGCAGAAAAAAATTTGAACTGACTTTTGACCTCCTGAACCGGCTAGCTTAATGTTACAGCAACCCTTGTGACGTAGTTCGTCAAGGCGGATTTTCCGAGCCCAGGGAACGAATACATTTGGCGCGAAATCGCCTTGGCGAGAAATCGGGTTAATAAGGAATCTTAGCCGAGGATTTTATATTGAACCATTTATATGAAAGATAACTTTGCCCCAAATGTGAAAATATAGGCTGGTAAGTTTTCATTTTGCATAAGGGAAATTTGCTTAAACATTTTGTATAAGTTCTTTTATGAAAACTATTTGAAAATAATATCTGAATAGAAGTCGATGATTTACCAGAAGATTTTTCTTTCCTTTGCAGTCATTTTGATAGCTTAACATTTCATGTTGAAGTTCATTGCTCACTATCTGTTTCGGGGACAGTTAATTACATATAACTTTGTTTTAATCATTTTTGAAATCTTTTAAAAAGAAAAAAAAATTTCGAAGATTTTATGTGACTTCTACATTTTAATATTTAAAATTTGGAAATTTCTACGTTAACTCAATATATGAAGGTAACAGAGTATAACAATAAATTACTTTCCTGGAACTGAAAAATTTGACATCTGAGTTCTTGTAATTCATGCTTTTGATCAGGGCCGCTATGGGGCCCAAATGCAAAAATTTTGGCGGGGTCCTCTATACATCTAATATACAATAAAAGAAAAAAACATTTCTTGTGAAGTATGAAAGAGAATTAGGAAAGTGGTCATATTTCCTTTTTTATGTACATTTATAAGAAAACTAAGGAATAGCTAGACTAGATATATTTTATTCTAAGATCAAAATTATTTACAAGATTATTTGCTAGATTTTTTATTTGCAAGATCATTTAGAAATTGACTTAATTTTTATTTCCTAGTTTCTACATGCTCTATAGACAGTATTGCAAGGCTGTTGAGTCTCTCCTGTGATATTGTTGACCTCAGGTATGTTTTAATTGATATTTATATAGAAAAGCTTAGTTTTCCTAATTCTAAAGTTAAATGAATGGTTAAAAATATCTTTAAAGATATATATATATATATACATTTCAAAAGCCAGTGGTTGTTATTTGTAGTAATTGTAGAATTTTTATAGGGTTCCCGAAAAAATAGGCTTTAATACTTCCATTTCCTCTGTGTCTACATCTTTTGTGGACGTCATTTGGTCATTATTTTGAATCATTTTTACATCTTTGTTAAAGTTCTACTAGTATATCGGAGTATAATTTTTCCCTCACTTCACACAGTTTGCTGGCAGCTATGGAGAATTTCTTCAGATTTTTCATCTAACCAATTTATGTCATGAATAAACCCAAAATTTTGTTCATATTTTTTCAGCTCTGAAAGCTTGTAGTACAGCCCTGAGAAATTATGTCAATATTCATGTAAAAATACTCTGTTTTGAACGTGTCTCCTGATTTTCCACTCCATTCGTGTGGTATTTTGTACTGAAAAAATGTTTTATTTCTTCCTCCTCTTAATTTTCTCAAATTCTTTTAAAACATTCAGCAATTTCATTTGCTGTGATCATTACTGACACTATCCCGCTGTACTCTGCTATCGAAGTAATAAACAGTTCGAAGTGTTTTATAGCTGATAGCAGCTCCACGTATTCTCTTGACTATCGCATACTGATGAAGATAATTTTTGCCAATATATCATACCATGCTCCTACTAAAATGTTGAATTCATATAATAATATTTAATTCATTAGCATTTAAAAGACTTTTCAGATGTCATTTAAACTCATAACAAAAATATGCATGTAAATATGTACTTTCATTCGTTTCAACCACACATGGCCCTAGGTTTTCACTTTTATATCTCATCTATTTATAAGTGATGAATTTGTTGAGAAACCTGAAAGTGGCTCTGAATTTTATGAAAATCTTTTAATGAAAACATGAAGTTTGCAGACAAAGTTAATGAAATTTGAATACAATTGCTTTAAATTCTCTCTCTCTCTTGTACTCTGTCATCCAATCACAAATGCTCTAGGTTGTAACTCTCTACCTCAAGAAATGGTTAGTTATATTTTAAAAGATCCAAATGCTCCTAATCCAAACCCTATACCCCCAGTTATCTGATTTTTTGCATTCTGGTATAAGCTCAACAATTCATTATTGTTAACTGCATTATACCAGTGTGCAAATATTGGATACTCCAATGAGATTTATGTAAAAGAATTTTGCTGTACAATTTATTTTGAAAGTAACAATAACTTGTTTCTTGGGCAATATCTTTTCCTTTTTGTCATATTTGCTGGGAATAAAGACAATAATTGTTTTGCTAGTATCCTCACCTGAGCTTATGTGTACAAAGTACAGAAAAATTATTTTTTCATATCCCGGGAAAGAAAGCATATTTTGATGGGAAGTAATTTATAAAAAGACCATAACCATGTTTGTATATGAACTATACAGTTTAAATTTCATCATTTCAGGAATGTTTTATGGCTATAGATTATGTTTTTTTATTTACTTATCCCTAAAACAATTTAATTTATGGGAGTATTACTGTTTTGTATACTATGTGCATATGTTTCTTTAATCACTGTTTTGTTAAATATGGTATTACACTTTTACAGTTTCTCTCAGTGCATATGATATTTATGACTGAAGAATAAAATATTTCATAGTCTATCATGAAAAATGATTAATTGCTTTTTTTATCTCATTGTTTATGAGGAGGATGATGGGATTTTCTCTAACCAAGAAGTGTTATAATAGGTATAGCTTAATCTTCATCTGATTTCCTGTAGCACTAAACTGTATTGTATAGTTCTGACCTAAATATTTTCAGTTTATTAGGAAATCATTTGACTTGATATGGAAAATGATATGAGATTACCTTATACTGTAAGAACAAAATAGTTTTCCAGTATTCTCTGAATCACGCTATTATTTTATTTATTTTATTATCCAGTATAAAGGTAATTCAGTATAATCAATGTAATTTGAATTATTTTTAATTTTATATCTTAGCTTTTCTAGATTTATAGCAAAACTATTTTATTATTATCAACAACAAGTTTGATGAGTATTTAAAACATAATATAAGTCAATTCACATTTTTGGTAACACTATACATTATTATAGGAATAGATCATTTTTATAGAATTGGATCATTTATTTCTAGTACTTTTATTATGTAGTTGTCCTCCTTTGTGCTTACATAGCTCGCTTAGTGGATGTATGCAAATCAGAATTGGAAAAATTCTGATTCCTGAATTCTAAAATTCTGTTTAGGGTTCTAATCACCCAATCTTAAAGAAAGTCATAAATCTCTAGCATTACTCTTTAGTCATAGACTTTGTTTTGCCCAACATACACTGTGAATACAATTGAAAATTAAGACTTATCCATGGAAATACATAAATGAGCATTTACGAGAATAAAATTTAATATAGTATCTTACGTAACCATTGAATATCCATCCCTCAAGAAAGAGAAAGTTTTAAAAATTAATGACAAATGACAAACACTTGCCGGAATCAGGATATATAAAATTATTTGCAACTTTTGTAGAAATTCCAAAATCCAAAAACATAATTTTTTAGAAAAATTGAACTTTGTTTAAATTTGTGTAAGGATTTTAACTACACTCCCCACCCCCGAAAAAAGTAATAAATTTAAAAAAAGATGATAATAAAAAATGAAACATATGAGCAAGTTATAATATAGCAATATTTTTGAAATATAGAAATATAAAAAAATACCAATTTTTTCAAAAAATTTTGATATGTCACTATAAATTAGCAGAAATCACACAGCACTCCCATTTGAAAACTTTTTTTATTCGGAAAAACATTACAATGGGAAAAGATCTTTGAAATGTACAAATAATGCGGTAAAGCAATATCTATCAATGCATTAATCATTTATTACGAAGCGGTAAAGACATTTCGCTACAAAAAAATACCATTGATAAACAAACACCCTCCCGCTCGTCATGAAACGAGCGAGTACGGTAACCTTAAAGTCTGAGGTTGCCTCGTTGAAATTTTTATTGCCACACTTCACGCATCGGTTCGAGGATCGTACTTCAGCCGAAATTTTAGTTAGACGATATTTAATGTAATTATTTTTGTACTGAAGTGTGTATATGTAATTTCTTTTTCCTGTGACGGCTGTGAAATTGTTTCTTTACTATAATACCGAGCTGTGTCCAATCAGTATGTGACTGGTTGAGATTCATGTCACTCCCCAAATTCATTCAGCATATTTTATTTACAACCCGGGGAGTCTACCAAAAAAAATTCGAATATATATTGCGTGAGAACTAACATGGGTAAAACTATTTTAAGCAGTTCTGGTTTAATATTTCTGTGAAAATATAAAATTGTTGTCACAAGTAATTTTTAAGGAGTATCACATCGAAACTGTGTGGATTTATTTTGTTTAGAATTTTTATTCCGTGTTTATGATCTCGTAATACAATATTTAAAAGGTGTTGGTCTGGAACAGACCTTATCAGCTGTGTATTCCTGACGTATATCTCATAGACTACAAAAGGTCCACAGGTAAATGTTTTGAAATGTTTGATTCACATTATGTGAAGAATTGCATAAAAACACTATTGTACAGTAAATGAACGGAAAGAAATTTGAAGAATTTATACTATTGTATATTTTAATGTATTATATTCACAACACACAGGAAAAAGTGTGGAGAAAAATATCTATAGCCACCAAACTACAATCGAAAGTATTATGCCTAAACAAACCCATAAGCTACGTATTCTTTGTTATTTCTTGTAATAATTTTACATATTTTATTAGATTTATAAACTTTTTAATCTGTTGGCAACCAAGGTTTTTCATCAGATGTTTATCCCTGGAATTTCTCGGAGCATTAAACTTAATAATTAACGATGAAATTATGACTTCCAGACAACTAAAATAAATATCAGCGGCAAAAATATTAATATTGCTTATCTGTTATTGATCGGGCCGATAGCAGTAGTTTTGTGGAGAGTCCTAGAAACCGAAACATATGAAATCTGAGCACGTCATTATGATCTACGAGGACAAAAGAATGACGATAGCTAAGGAACCTGGTGCCCTAATTACAATAAATTTAAAATGATCAGTAATTTAATTAGACTGGAACGTAATTTCGAACATCTTAGTTTATAGATATATCATTTCTTAGCACAAACTGTTATATATTGCGATCGATTTCACGTGAAAAATAAGAGAAAACAGGGATGGTACAGTGTTAACCTTTTACACGCCGCACTATGATCGAACGATAACACAAACTATTTATTGATAAAAATCACATTAAATCTCAAACATAAGAACTATGAGTAAGTTTAAACAATTGTATATGATTTATAACATGTTCCAGAAATGGAACATTGGTGGGAAACACTTAGTTTTTTCACATTGTTTTATAAAATAAGATTAACGACATTTAAATTCAAATCTCAGTTTCTGTGCACAATTTTTTAGTAGTTGTAAGTAAATTTCTAAACGTTATTCAGAAATAACACAAGATAAACAGAAAAATAGCCGGATATAGGAGAAAAATAGCCGGCACAAGATAATTTGCACCTGATTGAAAGATTCCGAGCAATGTGCGCGAGGTCCAGGAACAGAGTGGATTTTCGGTTTCATGCGAAGCAAACACAAAGTTATTTCTCTCCGAAAATTAAGGTATGATTGCTCTGCTGTTGTACCTTTGCGCAAATGTAAATGCAAAATTCATCCAGCAGTGACAGCCTTGTTTAGAGCATAGTTAAATAGATTCCAATACCATTATTTGCTTCTAAACATAATGTCAATATGTTCCAAGAAGTTTATCTCGCAAATCCACACCTCCCATTCCCTCACTATACGTTTTTATCAGGTGTGGCTGAGAAACATCAGTTATCTTTTTTTTGTGCTGGACAGAATCGCTTGGTTTTACTGATAGGCTCGTGTGTCGAATAATTGGGTGCTATAGTTTCAACAGTACTGTCTTTCCAGCGGGAAATGGAATATTGACCGTCACTTCAGTACCAAAAATTTCCTCTTTGCCATTTTGAGGCTTTATTTGGTGATCTGGGAGGACATCTTCCTGTCCAAATTCCCAGTATCGTGCCAATTTCCTTTAGACCTTTTTCAGACAACTCAGTACAGAGCTTATGTAATGAGAAAGAGTTGTCAAAGAAAATTTCATGCTTTTCTGTATTTTAAACACTGGATAGACGCTCTCACATAACTCTAGGTCGAACTCACATAACTCAAGAGGATCCAAGATATTTGATAAATGCAACATATATTCTACTGGTCTGAACTTGTGAAATATTTCAACTGGTGATAAGGTAACCAACTTAGGAAACATTTCCGAAATATTCTTAATGCTTTCAGTTTTTAGGATTTATTTAAAACTTTCATTTTTTTCCAACAATGTTGGATATTTTTCTCTTTGACTTTAGTTTTCGCTTCAAATTCGGTCTTCCCTTTGACGTTCAAGGTACTTCAGGATCAAATCCGTCTTCATTAGATATTCCATTTCCATCTATTTTTGTAGATATTTCAACTTGACCACAAACATCTACTGGCAGAACACGCCACAAAATATCCTCATTTATATCTTTCTCATCTGTTAAACATCCATTTTCTTCTAGAGGCAGTTGACAAATATCAATACATTTTTCTCTTTCAGAATCATTAGATAATGTGAAAAACGTTTCACATACAGTGAAACCTTTCGCCTGCACTGTATGTGAGGAAAGGTTTATTGTACATGGTGAATTGAAAAGTCATCTCCACACCCACACAGGAGAGATGCATTTCGCCTGCACTGTAAGTGCCTCTTCAACAGTCCGAAATGGTTTTGAATCTAATCAGTGTGACGTATCCTTCCTAGCGGAAGAAATTCGCAGAGCAAAGGAAAAGAATAAGAACTCCGTATAACGTTAATTTCCAATATATGTGCCTCTCCGGTTGAGTCATAAACGAGTCTATCAACAAACACGTTTTTCAGGGGCAGCTATGAGTAATTCACTTCAGATCCGTCGTAGAACGTGTGTTTGTGAAACAAGGAGAGCAGGGGAATAGAAAGTAGTTCAATGTCATAAACATCTTTCATCGACGCTTACTAAAACCTCTCGATAATTCGAAAAAATTTTATCAGTATTTCTATGCACTGTAATCAATAAAACTTTATCATGTTAAAAAAATTAACCTTTGCACGCCAAAGTTCCATTTCTGGAACAAGCAAATTTCTTGCCTAATAGTAACAAAATTTAATCCTTTTTGTCATAACTTACGTTCTACCAACAAAATGATCATTTTTAATTACTCACATTTATAAAAACATTTGATAAATTTTGAATTTTATATGAATTTTTGAACTTCGTTAATTAGAAAATTATGAAAAAGCTGAAATTACAATTTCCCCCTAGACACTATTTATTTTATTAACGTAACTTCGATGCCAAAAATAAATACTTACTTTCGTTGACTTAATTTTTATAGAGGAATACGAATAGTATTTTTCTCAGAACTTTGATGTTCCATTTATGCAAAATGTTTATATATATATATATATATATATATATATATATATATATATATCATTCAATTTCTTTCTCCTGTCTTTGCAGGTGCTCGGTACAGATTGTACAATGCGATACTAGAATGTTTCAGGTGTCCACAAGTTTTGAAATTCAACTTATTGCTGGCAGTTAGTATTCTCATCATCGTGTTTAGAAACGTCAGAATGACAGAAAAGGAAATGTCGTGCATTTCCAGTCTAAAAGAGCCTTCCAACGAAAGCCATTCCTTCAATCCAGACCCTACTAAAGCGGAAGAATTCTCTCCATATAACACAAGTAGAATTAGTCTAAATATAACAAGTTCCAGTGCACAGATTCTTTCTCGCACAGAGGAAATTTTTGAACGTAATTTATCTGACAGAAGATTTTCACAGTCGACCTCCGTAAATACGCATCATTCCTACCACATTGCTGATAATACTTCCTGTACCCACATAGGAGAGAACTTTTTCGCATGCACTGTATGTGGGAGAAGATTTGATCTACATGGAAATTTAATAAGACATCTCAGCACCCACACTGGTGAAAAACCTTTCTCCTGTACCGTATGTGAGAAGAATTTTGCTGTACAGCGTGATTTAAAAAGACATCTCCGCACCCACACAGGAGATAAACCTTTCGCCTGCACGGTATGTGAGAAAAGATTTTCTCGGCAGGATCAGTTAAAAACACATTTCCGCATCCACACAGGAGATAAACCTTTCGCCTGCACGGTATGTGAGAAAAGGTTTTCTGAACAGGGTCATTTAAGAACACATCTCCGTACCCACACAGGAGAGAAACCTTTCACCTGTACTGTATGTGAGAAAAGATTTTCTGAACAGGGTTCTTTAAGAACACATCTCCGTACCCACACAGGAGAGAAACCTTTCGCCTGCACGGAGTGTGGGAAAAGATTTTCTCGACAGGATGTTTTAGAAACACATCTCCGCACCCACACAGGAGATAAACCTTTCGGCTGCACGGTATGTGAAAAAAGATATTCTCAACAGGGTGATTGGAGAAGACATCTCCGCACCCACACAGGAGAGAAACCTTTCGCCTGCACGGTATGTGAGAAAAGATTTCCTCAACAATGTCATTTGAAAAGACATCTCCGCACCCACACAGGAGAGAAGCCTTTCAACTGCACTGTATGTAAGAAAACATTTTCTGAACAGGGTTATTTAAAAAAACATCTTCGTACCCACACAGGAGATAAATATTTCGCATGTACTCTGTGAAAAAAGGTTTTTTTGTGAATGGGTGTGTAAAAATACACATCTCCGCACCCACGCAGGAGAAACATTTCGCATGCAGTGTGTGACAAAAGATGTTCTTTCCAGGGAAGTTGAAAATGCATCTCCTTCTCCATCGAGGAAAGACTTCTGGTGTGAACTAAATGTAAGAAAAGGTTTTCTGAACTCGATCATGTAAAAAGAATAATCGTACCCACACAGAAGAGAAATCTTTCGTTCTCACTGTGTGAGAGAGAAGATTTCTTTCCAGTGGGCTTTAAAAACGCATCACCCTACCCTTTCAGGTATGTAACCCACTTTCTACAATCGTATGAAGCATAATTTTTTGTCCCACCGTGGGGAGAATATCCTTCAAAATCATATTCAAACTCAGGTTTGACGGTGTTTATTTAAAAGCGATATCGCACGTAATTATATTTTGGAATTTAGTGTTTTATGACAGTACTCTTGTTTTGTAAATATTTTTAAATACATCAATGCGCTATCAGTATCGACCCATGATCCTTGATGGGATACTTGTTCTACCGATGTGATTAGAGTAAAAACTTTGTCATGCCTGTTTACACTGCCGGAACGGGTGTCTTGAAATGTTACTTATGCAATACTTCTGGTTTTTGTTTTTGCCTAATATGAAATTTAAATTTTTAAGATTTAACTGCTTTTGTGTACATCTGCTGTGTTCTGTAAATGGGATATATATATATATGTATAATATATAAATAAATATTTTATAGCTTCATATCGAGATTGAATTAATTTTCGTTTTTGGCTCTCTTTTAATTATTTTAAAGTAATTTAGCTTTTATTAGAAGGGTTTTTTCGTAATGTGCAGCCAAAATAGTATTTGACGCATGGAGCATCTAATTATGCTTATATATTAGATATCGTCTCAAATTTTTATTTATGAAATGTATAATTTTAATTTGGAACTCATCTCTTGACAAATGTTCATAAGTTACACCAAGTCTCGTCTTTTGAATAAAGGACTCTACTGGATCTTGCAAGATAAGAGGGTCTTTTTCAAAAATAATGCACAAGACGGCGCCATTTCTTCCAGTATGATACAATAAAACAAATTTCGCCATTTGCTGTTGAGCACTAGAGGAATATGTATGTCTGTGAAAGATTTCTCACGTGTTTTGTACTGAAGGGACAATTTTTTAAAAGGATTTTGCAGATGTCTCGGGTAATGTGAGTGTAGAAGATCAAAGAGCACATATAAAGTTCACTGTTTGTGCTCGGTGGGTTCGTAACTGCTAGACATCTGTGCAAAAACAGAAACGCCTGGACATAGCACTGTTGTTGAAACATGTGCAGTCAACGTTTTTCCACGTTAGAAGAGCTTACCTCAGCCGTTACCCGAGTCATTAGAGGTACTCAACAAAATTTGCATGCAGCAAGGAATGGATAATTTCCTAGATGTAAGGATTGTTTTGAGAAGCAGGGGGAGTATATAGATGGACTGTCCAGAGAAATTGTCAAAAATCAAGTAGGTATAAAAAATCTAATTTAGTGTGCATTACTTCTAAAATGACACGCGTATTTAGACATGTTCATTTTTTGCTACACGAGGGCTGATTTGACCGGGGCCTATAGCTTTATGCCGATTCCGAACGGCTATGATTATTGCGATTGCAATTTTTACATTTTATTTTAGTTTCACACTTTGAAGCAATATGGTACTCTGCTAAGCATTTGAAACGTCTGCCCGCTTTACGTAGCGAATTCTTTTTTTTTTTCATCTACGCTCATCGAACGCTGATCGGGCGTAAGTTTCACTTTCTGAATCCTTTCTACGGTTAAACTGTAGAACTAAACCATTTGGTATTGCTTTAAGTAGAAGGGTACACAATAAACAGCCATATGAGTCTGCGGTAACCATAAGACATTCTAAACTTCTTATTTGGATTTCTAAACTGTCATGCAAATTTCTTAAAGGTTTTTATATCAGAGAGTATTTAGAAAGGTTTGGGTTCTTGGATATCAACCCATTAGAAACTTTTGTCCCGTGCACAGCCCACTCCTTGAATCTGGTAGGACTACATACAGCATCAACATCTCCTGAAACAGCGAACGTATTTGAAATAATCCAGAGATTATACACCTATTTTGATTCATGAACATAACGGTGGGAAGTCATGAAAGAAACACACAAAAGCGAATTTAAAAGGAACCAGTGATACTCGATGGTCTTCTAAGTCTGAAGCAGTACATGCTCTTGTAAAAGACTTTCAAGGAGTAATCAACGCTCTCACTGAGTTGAACGAAGAAGAACACTATACAGCAGAGAGAAAATCTGATGCCTCCAGTCTCATTCGTACTTTGAAAGATTTCCGACTTATTTCGTATTTGGTTGTTCGGGAAAATATCTTAAGAAATTAAGACAGTTAACAAGGAAGTATTGAAACATAACATAATATTGTCAAAAACAATACAAATGTTGGAAGGTCCCACCAAAACCATGGAAAGGCTGAGAAATGAAATGAATGAATGGATAAAGACTGCTAAAGAAACAGCGCAAAAAAATTGAAGTGGGGCTAACTATGGAAACTCTCAGAATCCGAAAAAGGAAAATAGTGCTTGCAGAGATGGCGCAAGATGAAGGACGAAGTTTCGCTGTAGAAGAAAGTTTTTACCATAGTATGAAGGGAGTGTGCAGAGACTATAAACCCTACTTTCTTATTTTAATTATTAGGTAAGTAAGTTCCACTTACCTTCTGAGTTCGTGCTAAGGGCCGCTGGCTCTCAAATCCAGTTCTGTTGTTTAGACATTTATATCAGACTCGAAATCATTCTACAACTAACAATTAAACGAACATTTAATAATACGTACACGTTACATTTACTACAAACTACACTAACAATTAAACAAAGGCGTTACACATTAAGATTATACGAGTTCTCTCTATCTTCATTCAGTCCCATTACGGTTCTGTGTCGTTTCTATCTCGCTTCTCTCGTCCTATGTTGTCAAGACGGTCGCGCCCCCTATCGGTCTGCTGGGCTGCCGGAACATCCTCCGGCCCCGAAAGACGAATGTTCTTTCCTAAGGTTAGTTCCAAAGGAAACAATAACTGCACAGGTCTTCTGATTTCTTTGCCATTCGGCAGACGAACAGCACAGGCACGGACTTTCTTGTCCCGCCCGACAAATGTTTTGATGACACGTCCCATCTTACACATCAGCCTAGGCAATTTCTCCTCGTGGACCAGCACTAATTCTCCTTCTTGTAAGTCGGAACCCTTACCGATCATTTTGTTTTGATGTGCCGATCTTAAATCCATTAGGTATGTATGTTTCCACACCTTCCAAAGTCTCTGAGTCATTAACTCTTGGTGTTTCCACCGTCGATGAAAATTTGTAGGAGTGATGTGAGTCGCTGTCTGATATGATGGTAATGACAACAATCGTCGACCAATGAGAAAGTGTCCTGGAGTCAGAGGTTCTGGCTCTGCTTGATCGGAATAAACGAACGTCAGTGGTCTAGAGTTTAGTATAGCCTCAACTTCTAAAAGAACAGCTTCTAACTCTCGGTACGTCAAGGATGATCGCCCTAAAATTCTTCTTAAGCATGTTTTTATTGATTTGACTACCCTCTCCCAGAAACCTCCCCACCATGCTGCTTTTTCAATGATAAATTTCCACTGTATTGCTTTCTGAGCAAAATAATCTTGTGCTCCCTTCATGCTTTGGTTCAGGAGATCAATTTCTTTTTTTGCAGTTTTAAACGTCTTCGCGTTATCCGAAAAAATAACTTTACATAATCCTCGTCTGGCGATAAAACGTCGGAAAGCTAGCAGGAATGTTTCTGTGGTCATGTCAGATGTCAGCTCTAGATGAACCGCTCGAGTAACAGCACAAGTGAATAAGAGTACATAACCTTTTACGTGATCCTTTCCATCTTTAACATACAACGGACCAGCGTAATCAAGTCCAGTGATCTCGAAAGGGAATGCTTCTCGACAGCGATCTGGGGGGAGTGGTGCCATGTCTTGTTCTATTGGTTTGACTCGAAATTTCTCACAAGTGTGGCAGTTGTATAGCACATTTTTAATTTTCTTTCGTGATCTCAATAACCAGAAATTTTCTCTAATTTGACATAAAGTGTCTGCTATTCCTCCGTGTCCTACTATTTTATGGTTATACATTATAATTAAATCGATGAAATGCCCTTTATCGGGTAGCACGATTGGGTGTGCTTCTCTAAACTGTAAATTGGAATTTTGGAGTCTTCCACCAACCCTGACGATACCGTCTTCATCAAGGAATGGATTTAGAGTCTTTATTCTGGATTCTGGTCGCAATGGTTTGTTTTCCTTAAGGCTTGTAATTTCTTCCTGGAAATGTTCATTCTGTATACGCTTTATCCAATATTTCTCTGCTGACTCAATTTCTTCCGTTGCCAATGGTCCAGATAGTTTAGTTGAGTTTCTGAGATTATTCAGATATCTCAAACACCAAGCTGTAATTCGGTAAATTTTGGTTAAGTTGCTATAATTTTGAATCTGGAATAGATCATCAGTTGAATGGGTAATGCATGCATTGGTGGTTATTTCCTTGTATGATTTTCTCAATTCTTCATCTATGCATTCTGAGCTGTCTACTTCAATTTCTTCTGGTGCTAAGATATTCTCTTCACTTTCTTTAAGCCACGCAGGCCCTGTCCACCACAAGCTATTATTTTCAAGATTTTCGATTTTCTCTCCTCTACTCAATAAATCTGCTGGATTCTCACTTCCTGGACAATGCCTCCATGTCTCTGGTGGAGCATTCTTCTGTATTTCAACAACTCGATTCTTTACGAATGGTTTCCATCTCTTTGGATCGCTTTGTATCCAATGTAAAACAATTTTTGAATCAGTCCAGAAGTGTTTCACTAGCTTCAAATCTTTAAAGGCTTTCTCGACATATTTTACCAATCGAGATCCAGTTAATGCTCCCATTAATTCCAAACGTGGAATAGATAACTTCTTCAACGGAGCTACTCGTGACTTTGAAGTTACAAAACTTGTATGAAATCTTCCGTCCACTTCGTATCTCAAATACAAAACAGCTCCATAAGCCTTCTGGCTTGCGTCACAGAAGCAATGAAGATGGATGAGGTTCTGGATATTTTCCTTTCGGATACCTTCGAATTGGTGTCTATGTATTTCGATATTAGAAATAAAAGATATTTCATCACACCAATCTTTCCACGGTATGAAAAGTTCTTCGGGCAGTGCAGCTTCCCAAAGTATGCCACGTTTCCATATTTCTTGCAAGAGTATTCTTGCTTTAATCGTAAATGGATTCAGGAACCCTATCGGATCGTACAGCCTTCCGATGATACTCAAAACTTCACGTTTTGTAACTTCAGTTCTGTATTTCTCGTTTTCCTTTTCTATACCCTTAACATCTATAGAAAATGTGTCCTGCGATTTGTTCCACAGGTAACCTAAAACCTTACAGTAGCTTGGTTCATCTACTACATCGTCTTCTAAGTTCCATATTCTTTGCACTGTTTCGTCATTCGTTTTCCACTTACGCATGTTGAAGTTCCCTTGCTTCATTATGTCCTTGATAATTACACAAAATCTTAGTGCTTCATCCGCTGTATCAGTTCCTGTTATTAGATCATCGACGTATAAACTTTCCTTTAGTAAAGCGACTTCTTTTGGATATTGTATTTGATACTTTTCAATGTGTACCTTAAGTGTTGCACCGAGTAAAAATGGACTAGACTTTGCCCCAAATATTACTCGAGTCATTCTAAGTGCTTTCGTTTCGGAATTGTCCAAGTCATCTTTCCACAAGAACTTAACTGCGTCCCTGTCTTTTTCGGCAAGGGAAATTTGTAAGAATGCTTGTTGTATATCAGCAGTGATAGCTATTCGGTTCTCACGGAATCTTAGAAGTAAGTGCAAAATTTCTGGATACATATTGGGACCTATGTCCAGACAGTCATTGAGTGACATGCTATTTTCTGCGTGTGACGACGCGTCGTAAACCACTCTTAACTTGGTGGTATCCCTATCTTCTCTTATCACTGCCTGATGAGGCATGAAATACGTTTTTCCAGTAGTCTCAAGGTCGGATTCTTCTGCTATCCCCTCTTGTAAGTATTGGTCAATAACGTTTCTATATCTTTCGTAGAAATTTGGATCCCTCTTAAATTTGCGAATTAACCCTTTAAATCTAGTTTTAGCAACTTCTAAATTATCACTTAATTCACTTTCATTGTGATTCCAGGGAAAACAAACAATGTACCGTCCATCTTTAAATTCTACCGATTGACCAAAATTATCCAATATTAAATCGTTTTCAAGTTTATTATTATTGTCTGATTCGTAATGTGTTATACCCATTGTTTCTAGATCCCAGAACTTCTTAATCAATTCAGACGTTGTGGCATCTTCAATCTTATTTGTATCAGCTACTACGACATTCAGGTTATTTACTGTACTGGTACTTGTGGCGTACATATTTTCACTTCCACTTATTACCCAACCTAATTTGGTGTCTACCGCAACCAATGAATTTGATAATCTTCTCACACGATTTTTAACTACTGACCAATAAAAATCTGCTCCCAAAAGTAAAGATATTTTCAAACTTTCATTTTTCCTATTAAAATTTTCTGTTAATCGTATTCCTTTCTTTTTACATAATTCTGTAATTTCATACCCAGGCAACTGAATAGAAGCTTCACTAATTACAGGTGTAACCAAAGCTTCAATTTTCACATTTATGTCATTCTCTTCAATACTCTGTAAAACTAAGTCAACGCGATTTATCTTTTGTGCGGTGGAACATGAACTACCAAATCCGAATATTTTTATTTCTTCCTGCCCAACGATCGGCAAATCTAGCTTCGCATAAACATCATTAATAAGAAAACTTCGTTGAGAACCTAAATCAAGAAGAACTCGCACGTTCTGTGAGCGACCTGTCATTTTGTTTATTATTCGAGCTCTAACAGTTTGTAATAAATAGGACGCACAGCTTTGTGTTTTGATTTCTGTAACTGACGAGACTACACTCTCCTTCAAAGCATCCTCGTTTGTCGGCGCCAAGCAAAAGGCCGTATTATGATTATCCCGGTTGCAATTTTTACATTTTATTTTATTTTCACACTTTGAAGCAATATGGTACTTCGCTAAGCACTTGAAACATCTGCCTGCATTGCGTAACGAATTCCTTTTTTCATCTACGCTCATCGAACACTGGTCGGGCGTATGCTCTTTTCTGTTGCAGAATAAACATTTTCGGTTTTCTGTGTTTACATTTAATGACGCCGCGGCGGGCAGATTATTTCTTTCGAATCTATTCGTAATTTCTTTATGCCGTGGATAAATGAATTTCGATACAGGGGTTGGAAAAGTTTTACTTTGTTTCTGTACGCTTTGAGAAAATGTTTGCTCGCGTGACTCTATTTCTTTCCTCAAATAATTAAGAATGTCTGTAATTGAAGTTTCACTTTCGGAATCTTTTTTACGGTTAAATTCTAGAACGAAATCCCTCGGTATTGCTTTAAGTAGAAGAGGACACAATAAACAACCATATGAGTCTGCAGTAACTTTAAGACTTTCTAAACTTCTTATTTGGATTTATAAGTTATCATACAAATTTCTTAAAGCTTTTAGATCATCCGATCTTCTAACGGGTTCTATATTTAATAAGTTATTCATAAAAGCTGATATCAAATTTTCCCGCTTCCCAAATCGATCCGTAAGGATTTTTACCGCTTTAGTATAATTTTCAGCTATCAATGGCAAACCCGAAATAGATGTTAGAGCTGAATCAGTCAGTAATGTTTTCAAATAATTAAATTTTTCAACTTCTTTTAGGGTTTCGTTATCATGAATGGCAGACTGGTACTGTGCCCAAAAATTTTGCCACTCACAAACATCTCCTCTGAATTTATTGATGGATAGTTTGGGGAGATTTACACCAAAAGAATTAACCTTTTGATTCTTATCTGTAACCTCATTAATCTCTATTTGTTCTTTCGAGTTTGAAACGTCCCGTCTCGATTCGTTAGTTGCATGTAATTTTCTTATATATCGGGTTACTTTGGATTTACATAACACAATGTCATCTCTATATATCATAGTACTATCAATTTCTCTATCTAGTTCTTTTTCATCTTTAATTAACCCACAAATTTCTTTATCGATTTCAATTAGTTGTTTTTCTTTGTCAATTAGCAGAGCTAAAGAATCCTCAATTGCGGGATCTTCATTATTAAGTTCTATATTTTCTTTAATCGTGTTTATTAGTTTCGTTACAGAGGCGCGTAGCGTTCCTCTGTTCTTAGAGAGAACTTTAATTTTTTCCATTTTAAGAACCAAGCGGCCCCACGTTGGGCGCCAAAAATTTATGTGCAGAGACTATAAACCCTACTTTCTTATTTTAATTATTAGGTAAGTAAGTTCCACTTACCTTCTGAGTTCGTGCTAAGGGCCGCTGGCTCTCAAATCCAGTTCTGTTGTTTAGACATTTATATCAGACTCGAAATCATTCTACAACTAACAATTAAACGAACATTTAATAATACGTACACGTTACATTTACTACAAACTACACTAACAATTAAACAAAGGCGTTACACATTAAGATTATACGAGTTCTCTCTATCTTCATTCAGTCCCATTACGGTTCTGTGTCGTTTCTATCTCGCTTCTCTCGTCCTATGTTGTCAAGACGGTCGCGCCCCCTATCGGTCTGCTGGGCTGCCGGAACAGGGAGTAATCGATGTGATACTGATCCAGTTGAAAGTATAAGTGCACTCAACAATATTTCTTTTTCTAAATTGTAAAAATTTGAAAATCTTGGATGGTAAGCATTTGAAAACTCGTGCGGCAAACTTAGCTAGTGAATATCTTGAAGATATAAGAGAAGATGAGTTCCCTACTGAAATCCTAGTTCTTCGTAACCAGTTACAGAATTGAGTTAATTTTGAAGAAATGGATCAACTTGATCTTCTAAATCTTATCCAAGAAAGAGATTTGACTGATTGAGAGTTTTTTTAACGCTCCCAACTACATCAGAAAGCTGGGAGAGCAGTTTTAGCAAACTGAAGATAATCAAAAACTATCTCAGATCCACAATGACTCGAAACAGATTGAAAAACCTCGCAATACTGTCTATAGAAAGCCGAGAGGCTAATCCAATAAATTATGAAGAAGCGATCAACTCATTTTCTGAAAGAAAATCAAGGAAAATAATTTTGTAAAAATATCTGCACACGACACATTTTCTAAAGCATAATGGAAGGTAGCTGCGAAGACCATCATCGCTTGGGCAAGAGGGTAGTAGTGGGTTTTATTTTTAGTCGGTGTGAAAAAAAATGCATATACTTCTATGTTATAGTATTGTTAAGTTAAATATATGTTTGTTTTTATTTCAATAAATTAAGTTTGACACACCATTAAAAAGACTGTTACTTTTATCCTGTTATTTATTATTGCATTAAATAATGAGGAACAGCTACAGGGACGGCATGGAGGTGACTTCCCCCGCTGAGAAATTTCCGAGATCCGGCACTGTATTAACCCCAGTAGCGCACCCAGGATTTAATCTTGAAGGGGCCGAGTTGAACGGATAAAAATATTTATAATGCTAATTCAATATTCATAATGCAATTTCTATTTCTTTGGAGGGGGCCAGGGACCCTTGGCCCACCCCCTGTCTGCGCCATTAATTAGCCCTAACAGACGTGCGAGTCTAGGGGCGAAGCCCCTAGTTTAAAGAAAAAACATATAACGGAGAGGAATATATCCTAAGTTTTTATTAACTTGCTTGTTTTGTTTGTGTGTGTGTTTGTCAGGTACAAATCTTGCAATCGATTTTTAACCAACTTCCCGACTAGCTAGACATTTGAAACTTTTAGAATAGCTCAGAACCAGATGACAATGCATTATTTAATACTTTTATCCATCATTAAGCAGTATTAAATTAATTTTCAGTTAATTTTGTTTTGTAAACTGGTGCAGCCATCTACCGACCGGGACGGGAACGGAAAGTTAATCTCAAGTTAACTTCCAATGCACTTCATTTTCTTTCAAGTGGATGGGATAATTCATACAAAAGAATTTTAAAGAGTATTTATTAATACATAGAATTGTCAAGTTTATGTGATTCAAAAGAAAATTTTAAAACATGGTACGCAAAAAGTTCTTTTTATCTTGTAATTATTTCCATTTACTTCATGATTTCCATTTATTTCCATTTATTTCATGAGAAACTTGAACTCGTGTTCCTTTGACACAGCCAAAGTGCATTCGATTGAATTTGAATCACACCCTTCCTCTGGAACACCACCCCGGGACGCACCCAGTCATCCCACTATTGCACGACTAAAACTAATGTACTGTAGCGGTGGCGCTCGGCCACAACCACAGTACATTCACTCACAAACCTCCCGGCACCGGAATCGAAACTGTCAGTTAAAACTGGTAGCTGACGGTAATCCAGCTGTTCGACGTCACGTCCGATGTCGTCCAGACGTATTTTTGAGAAAGAATTCAAAAATATATACAAATTAATTGAATAGACGCTCGTTAATAAAGTTTTAAATTAAGAAATATCTAATTGAAAATGTTTCAAAAATGCACGCCAGATGGCAGGTGTATCTCCAGTTTAGAAAAACGAAACCGTCAGGTTATCATCCTCATTATCTGCAAGCCATTTTGATAACGCTGAAAAAATTGGGGACATGGATCGAAACCACGATGATAAAAGACATCTTAGCTGTTGCATTTTAATGGAATAAATGCATAGTTAAGACGGGTTCGAAGTTTTGAATTTTCTCCGAGTACAGTGGAACCTCGATTCATCGTTCACCGGATCTTCGTTTTCCCGTATGTGTCGTTTCATACAGTCCCTACGATACTATTTCTTTGTTATGTTCGCGCTTCTAGAGTTTTTCCGCATGCGTCGTTCAGTATAATCAGTGGCGTGTGCAGGCCAGACATTTGGGGGTGGGACGTCAGCTCTTAGGGTTATATGTGTATATATATATATATATATATATATATATATATATATATATTTAGATACGACACATGGTCATGTAATAACAGGCAATATGGATATTGTGGAAGACGATGCACTGCGAGATTTGATGAATTTGGGAACTAAGTTTAGAATACCTAGTACTACTAATAATAAGAAAATAATTAGTTTCTTAAATGCTGATTTAGATAAATTTATTTACAAAATAGCAATTAATTATTCTGTACCTACTGAAGCTTTCAACCCTTGGAAAATTAATTTACTAAAACTAGTACAAGCTAAATTACCCAATAATAGTAATAACATTAATAATCCTTATAAACACTTTAAAGCTGCTATTACAAAATTACAAGATGACTTTATAGTCACTTATGTAGATAAAGCAGCCAACAACTATGCTATAATTTGTAAAAAATATTTTGCCATATGTTTAAAAAAACAGAAAATAGTGATCTTTTTCAGCCATTAAAAGAAATTACTAATATTATTATTAAGAAAATCATAGCTAAATATAAACTACTAGGTATTTCATCTAACATTTATCATTTTCCTTATATAACTTTAGTTCCAAAATTTCATAAAACACCAATTGCTTTTAGAGCAGTAACCTGTGGTCATAATACTTATGCTACTAAAGCAAGTAAATTATTATTAAAATACCTTAAATTAATCTATAAAAATATAACATCTGGTGTTTGTGGTATAATTGATAATAGCTATAGTCTAATTAGAAAACTACAAACATTAGATAACTGTAAATATATTGTAACTTATGATTTTAAAGATCTATTTAATAATATTGATATAATTGATTTAAATAGAATAATCATAATGTTAGTACAAAATAATATTCAATACTTAAACAACGAAATTAAACTAACTCGTTTCATTAGGCTCCTAGAATTAGTAACTAAACATAATTACATAGTTCATAATAATAGTATATACTTACAGTCCAAAGGTGTACCACAAGGTGGTAATGCTTCAAGTATGCTAGCTAATTTATACTTATATTATTTTGAAATTAATAATATAGAAAATAGCAATTACAATATATTTAGATATATAGATGATTATCAGATTGTAAATCAGTTAGTTCGTATAAATAGGCTATGTTCTAAAGACAATAGGATTAAGCATATTATAGACTTGAAAGCTGTGCTAACTCGTAATAATTACCCAGTAAGTCTATCCAAAAACATAATTGGTTGTTTTTGTTTTAATGAATAGTTTGTTCTGTTGCATTAATAAGTTAAACATAACAATAGGTTAAAATAAAAATAATAACTACTAAAAACAAAAAAAAAATCATAAGAAAAATAAAAAAATAATTAACTCATAGTAGTAACAATAATAAAAACTAAATAAATAAAGGAATAATAGTCTTAAAATATGGTAACCTAAGTAAGTCTGTAACTGAGTATCCACTACCTCAATGGTTGCAAGTTATATGACGTCAGTCATCTTGCGGTTACAAGTTCTTAACTTCCACTCTGACTAG
This sequence comes from Dolomedes plantarius, assembly GCA_907164885.2. Taxonomy (NCBI): domain Eukaryota; kingdom Metazoa; phylum Arthropoda; class Arachnida; order Araneae; family Dolomedidae; genus Dolomedes; species Dolomedes plantarius. The sequence continues at coordinate 86,655 of CAJRAI020000032.1, forward strand.
CGCCAGGCTTGGTGTTCTTTGGTTAAGTACTTTTATTCAAACTTAATTCATTATTATTCAATTCTTCTGTTAATAATGGATTGTACGGTGTCTGAGTGTGTTTATTTAATAGATCATACTCATCAGAAACAATCCATTGGTTTTTAGACAGCATTGACACCGCTGATGAAGAAATGCTGTCAAAAACCTTATTCATACTTTTCTTTACATGTTGGATGTTCCTGGCTTCAAGTAGCTTTAGAGCTATTACTGGTTTTCTCTTACATCTTATTCGTATATATATATATATATATATATATATACATACATACATACACTGTCGCAAAAATATATGCACCCAGATAGAAACGAGCTACTATCACGAAACTTAACATGTATGTAGTGTATGAGGAGATAAGCAAATGATTCCAAATTCAGAAGAACAGACCGTTTTATTAAGAAGATATGGCATGATAAAGGTTACAAATCAGTAAGTAGTAAATCCACATTGGGAAGCTATACAAGCCGAAACACGGCGTGGCATCGATTTAGTGAGGTCATCTATGACCTGCGGGAGATCATTCCATAGTCTTTGCAATTGGACAGTTAATTCACCAGTATTCCGGGACGGCTGCAGTTGCCTTCCAAGCACGTCCCAGACGTGCTCTATGGGCGAGAGGTCTGGTGACCTCGCAGGCCACGGGAGTACGCTGGCCGCCTTCACACGCGAATGCGCCGGTCATCAGCATTGAGACTGAATCGGGATTCATCGCTGAAGATCACACGCCTCCTGTCGGTCACACTCCAGCTTGCCCGAGGTCTGCAAAAATCCAATCGACACTGCTTATGATGTGGGGTCAGTGGTAGGCGTCTTAATGGACGTCGGCTCCTTATACCTGCTTCGGCCAGTCGTCTCCGAATGGTTTCCCTTCATACCAGCGGATGTCTGGAAGGTGGTAAATGACGTCGAACCGATTCTAGCGACGTCGTTGGTGCGCACGTTGCCGCTCTTATGATTGCGCGCATTTGTGTTCCTGGGACGCCCTGACCCTCCGCGACGGTAGACTATCTCTTCTGTGATCCATTGTTGCGAACACCGAGCAACTACCATATCGCTCCGACAGAGGTGGCGGCCGATACGCCTGTTCGACCAACCTGCTTCAATGTGGCCTACTGTACACCCCCTCTTAAAGTCTGGCAATGGTTCGTACTGTCGCCGGTTACGTCTCAGAGGCATCTCTAGTCACGATACCGTCCATCCAAATCGACAGATTTATTTGAATAACCCTATGCACGAGCAATCATGCTTTTAAACTCTCCCAGCTGCGCATCTCATATGCGCATAGCGCTCTTACCCGTGTTTCATTGGCGTCGAAATTTTAATCATTTGCCTATCTCTTACCAGACTACATTCCTGCCAAGTTTCGTGGTACTAGCTCGATTTCTTCTGGGTGCGTAAATTTTTTGTGACAGAGTGTATATACACTGAAGTGCCACTGAATTAGGGATAGCAAAGCCTATGCAAATTGTGTAGCGCTGTGCATCATGTATGCGCAAGTGAGGGCGCTGTGGTAACTGCATATATAGCAGTGTACATATATAGCAGTGTATATAGCAGTGTAGTGTGGTTGTTCTGAATTAGTTGTTGGAATTGCTAGTATGGGTAAACTGCCTGATTTAGACGCCTTCGATCGCGGACAAATCGTAGGTGCGCGACGCATGGGCAATTCAATTTCTGAAATCGTCAGACAGCTAGGATTTTCAAGGTCGACAGTGTCAAGAGTATACCAAGAATACATGGATGGTGGAAAAAAAACTCGCGATCGGGAAAAGTGCAAAGGACAATTAGCCTTGACAGTGCGTGGTGAGAGACGGCTCAGGCGTATTGTACGTAGCCAGCGAAGCCAAATATTAGCTCAAATTACCACCCAGTTTAATGACGGTGCCAGTCGTACAGTCAGTAAACGGACTGTGCAACGCTCGCTTCACCGTATAGGTTTCGGGAGCCGTCGACCTACGAGAGTACCATTGCTCTATACTCGCCATCGGGCTGCACGTCTTGCCTGGGCAAAAGAGCACAGAGACTGGAGTGTAGAGGACTGGAAACGAGTAGCATGGAGTGATGAGTCTCGATTCCGACTACTTAACGCCGACGGGAGGCTGAGAATATGGCGTCAGGCTCATGAAGCCATGAATCCTGGATGCCTGGCTGGAACTGTACAAGGGCATGGTGGCTCAATCATGGTCTGGGGTGTTTTTTCGTGGCACAGTTTGGGATCTTTGGTGCGTGTACCAACCTCCCTCAATGCAATTCGGTACGTAGACTTGATGGGTGATCACCTCCATCCGTTTATGGTGTTCTGTTATCCGCACGGTAATGGAGTTTTCCAGCAAGACAACTGTACCTCTCACAAGTCCCGGTTGACTACTGGCTGAGCATTCCTCTGACTTCTCTGTCATGAATTGGCCACCTACAAGCCCAGACTTAAATCCTATATACCCTCTGTGGGATGTTTTGGAACAAGGCCTGAAAGGCCAACACACAGCACCAAAGAACCTTACTGAATTATGGACAGCTTTAGCCAATATTTGGCAAGCCAGTCCCGTGGAACGTATTGAATCTATGCCTCGTCGTGTGGCAGCCGTTATCAAGGCCAGAGGAGGCCCAACCCGTTACTCGGTAGGTATCCCTAATTCAGTGGCACTTCAGTGTATATATATATATATATATATACTCTGTCACAAAAATATATGCACCCAGAAGGAAACGAACTACTATCACGAAAATTTACATGTATGTAATTTACGAGGAGATATGTAAATGATTCCAAATTCAGAAGAACAGACCGTTTTATTAAGAAGATATGACATAAAAAAGGTTACAAATCAGAAAGTAGTAAATACACCTCTGTCAGCTATACAAGCCGAAACACGACGTCGCATCGAATCAATGAGATCACCAATGTCCTTCTGCGGAAGATCATGCCATAGTCTTTGCAACAGGGCAGTTAATTCACCAGTATTCCGGGACGGCTGCAGTTGCCTTCCAAGCACGTCCCAGACGTGCTCTATGGTCGAGAGTACTGGTGACCTCACAGGCCACGGGAGTACGCTGGTCGCCTTCACACGCGAATGCGCTGGTCATCAGCATGGTTTTCCATCATACCACCGGATATCTGGAAGGTGGTAAATGGCGTCGAACTGATTCTAGCGACGTCGTTGGTGCGCACGTGGCCACTCTTATGATTGCGCGATCCTCGCGCGCATTTGTGTTCCTGGGACGCCCTGACCCTCTGCGGCGGTACACTATCCCTTCCGTGTTGCCGTTCCATTGTTGCCAACACAGAGCAACTACCATATCGCTCCGACCGAGGTGGCGGCCGATACACCTGTTCGACCAACCTGCATCTCTGAGGCCTACTATACCCCCCCTCTTAAAGTCCGACTATTGTTCGTACTGTCGCGGGTTACGTCTCAGAGGCATTTCTAGTCACGATACCGTCCATCCAAATCGACAGATTTATTTGAATAACCCTATGGCACGAGCAATCATGCTTTTAAACTCTCCCAGCTGCGCATCTCATATGCGCATAGCGCGCTTACCCTTGTGTCATTGGCGTCGATATTTTAATCATTTGCATATGTCTTAAAAGACTACATTTCTGCCAAGTTTCGTGATAGCAGCTCGATTTCTTCTGGGTATGTATATTTTTTTGTGACAGAGTGTATATATATAAGAAATAAACATCGTCTCAATTTAAATTTAAACTCATTTAGTATTAGGTCCACGATTATATAATTTTAGGCTATGAAGAAAAAAATACACCAGGCTTTTTTTTGGGGGGGGGGAATTGGCCCTATTAACTCCCCCCCTGGAGCTGCCCTTGAGTGCAATAGGTCCCTTGCAAAACGATGGATGAAGATCCCACTGTAACTGTTTTCCCGTATGTTTCGTGTATTTATTCCAGGACCGAAAAAATTCCATATAAGACGAACAAAAACAGACCGCATAGATCGTTCCTCTATCCATCGTTTTACCTCGATATTCGTTTAAAATATATGTGAAGTTCACTGTTTCTGTTACCCTGAAGGTTATGTATATACTTAACACTGAACTCACCATTAACTAGACCCGACGAGGTTTTCTTCACTAAACTATTTATTACAACACAGTTAGACTGCCCAAATACCATACTCCATTGCTAGCAGGCAACGGGGAATTATTTATCGCGCGTGTTAATCCCTGTAGTTACATTTACGGAAACCCTACCAGAATTCAGCCACGCCACTGCTTGTACGTACGCCACACTAACCTCTCTGTCTTCACTTTATCACCAGGACGCTGGAACGATAGCTGACTTCAAAACGCCTTCGGTAAACTTGATAATGTTCGGCTGCTGTACGGCAAAGCGATCTTCACTCCAATCGTTTTTCGTTCTCCTCCGTCCGACCTCGCCTCGTAGTGTTTTCTCTCTCACAGTCAAGCGTGTACGATACCCACGGGAAGTCCCGTCTGGTAGAAAATCGCCGCTCATTTGCATATGGCGCTTCTTCTTCTTAAACGGCGATTTATTTAAACCAGGGGGGTTAAATCTTGATTCAATACCTCACATATTGCAGTTTTATGACTATTTTACTGGATCGTTTTAACGCAGGATTACGCTCCTCAATAACGGTCCTCCAAAATGAAAAAATCCAGAGTCCGTCGCGAGTTATAATCTTGGCAGCGCGCTATACCCACTATCAAGTAAACAGATAAACAGAGAAGTATCAAAATGCGTCAAAAAAAAGCGGTAAGCAAACGATAAGTAATCCTACCTTAATAACCTGCGGTAGTTTCGTTAGAGGAGACTACCAGATTTTCTTTTTTTTCCAAAATAACAAATTCTTGATTGAGTTCGAATGACACTATTACTGGACAATTTTGGATACTTAAATTTTGATATGTTTGTTGCATTGGACGCTGAGGTCGCGGGTAAAACAGTTTGTTGCATTAGACCAGAGTGGTCCAGCCCGCTGGCCGTATGCAGCCCACCAATTGATTTTTGTCGGACCTTGCCCTTCTTACTGGAAAAATATTTTAATTTAACATTTGGAAAAAAATCGTTTACCCTTCTTACTGCTTTAAGTTTTTAAGACTTAAAATGTTATGACTGAAGTGTAAGATTTAAATGTAAGACTTAAATGTAATGGCGTTACTAAAAATTTAAGTAACGGTCATATTGAAGCTTCACTCATGGACCGTTATAATTCTTGGCTTGCCTGCTTTGATTTTCACTTTCAGGAGTCATACGACTTTTAAACCGTCAAAAAGATCAATTTTTTGAAAAATTATGTATGAAAGTTTAACTTTTTCTGGGTATTTTTAGACAATCCGCTTGATAAAATTCCCATAATTATGGAAGTTATGAATAAAAACGTGTCAGATGTTTCATGTAAACAGATTTGAAGGGAAATACTTCAAAGAGATTTATCTCAAAATGTGTTTTTTTTTCATATAACGCACTTGTTATGTCCTGAACTATTTCGTATTTTTGCATGAAATTTTCACAGATAGTACATATTATCTTTCGCTTGAAACTGAACCTAAATTCGTTTACAGATCTCTAGAGAATGCATTTTTCATGCATAGATAAAATTTAATTTATTAAGAAAAAAAAGCACTTTTCTCAGTTTCATAGTAAAAATTGAAATATACCTTAAATATATAAAAATTTAGGTTCAAATTAAACTTTAGTTTCTGCAGTATTTGTTAAAAGCAGAAATTTTGTCTTAAACTCAATTTGTTTTGAGTATTTATGTGCGTTAGCTTTGATATCAAATTTGTCCAAAGCAAACTGCTTATTATTTATGACTGTCTAACACAAATTATTTTTAACTCTCAAAAAAGAAACAGGTATAAATTCATAAATAAAACATTGTTCTATTAAAACAAAATAGAGATATGGTTTTAAATATTATACTTTTCAAGATATAGAATGTCGAATGTGACACAATTTTTATACTTTTTCGATTCTTAACAGTCGTATGACCCCTTCATTCAGTGCTATTACGAAAGAGCCAGGTGGGAAAAGAAAGTTCCCGAAAATTCTGCCAGCAATCAGAATTGTCTTTCCACGAGTGCGTCCGGCACGAGAAGCGGCCCCGCCTCCATGCGACGGATGTTGGCCAGTCATTGGCTGCGGTAGGTTCGCGATCGTTCGTGTGCTACGGAGAATTCTCTGGAAGGTGTCGGTTTCCGTATAAAAGGGAGCGCAGGGCTGTTCGGAGTGGTTGTTTTTTATGAGAGAGGTTGTTCCAGAGATATAGTACGACGAGAGACTGTTGTCATCGTTGTTGCGAAAGCGGTACCTAAAATGGCGGAAATAAAGAAACGGCGTGTTGAAGATGAGGAACGAGAATTTTAGTCAAAGTGGCAGGAAAGTTACTTTGTTGTTGAACATAAAGGAAAACCACAGTGTGTTATCTGTTCTCAAGTCTTGTGTGTTTCGAAGGAGTATAACAGGAGTATAACGAAGGAGTGAGTAGACACTATACCAGCTTCCATAAATCAAAATACCATCAATACCAGGGAAGTGCCAGAAGTTGTGTATTTCATGATTTGAAGCGGAAACTAACTAGACAGAAGAATATCTTTCGGCAACCATCAATCACTGCTGGTTTAAAGGCATCTTATGAGGTATGTTTAGAGCCAGCTAATAGTAAAAAAGTCTTTTGGGGATGGTGAACTCATTAAGAGATGTGCTGTAAAAATGGCATCTTCATTGGGAGATAATAAGACGGCTAAAAATTTTGAAACAGTTTCCTTCTCTCATCAGACAGTAAGTAAAAGATTTAATAATATGTGTGGTAATGTTTCAGGTTCTCTGAAGGGCATTTTGCAAAAATGTGAATTTTACTCGCTAGCTCTAGATGAGAAGACAGATATAGCTGACATCAGCCTTCTCCTTATCTTTGTCAGAACAATAAACGAAGAATTTGAAATTCATGAAGAACTGTTGGAATTAAATTCATTAGAAACCAGCAAAAAAGGTATTGACATATTCAACCCACTGGATTATGTCGTTTCTAAATATGGAGGTTTTGTGAAGTCCTCTGGCATTGCAACAGATGGAGCTAATGCAATGGTTGGTCATAAAACTGGGTTAGTAGGACAGTGTAAAGAAAAGGTATAAATTGTTTGTTTTTCCACTGCATTATCCACCAGGAGGCTCACTGTTGAAATTTTTTAAGGCTCAGCGAGACATTGAAAACTGTTGTAAATACTGTAAATTTAATAAGGGAAGGCAAGCCCATAGACACGGAGAATTTGTTGCATTTATGGACAATTTGGAAGCTGAGTATGGTGACATTTCATTGTATTGTGAAGTGCGCTGGCTAAGTGCTGGAAATTGCCTGCAACAGTTTTTTGGGTTGAGGAATGAAATTCTTGCTTTTCTCAGAAATGAAAACATTGGGCATGAGTATCAAGAAAAACTGGAAGAAATCCAATTTTTAAATAATCTTACTTTTCTGGCAGATTTAACATCCCATCTAAATGAATTAAACCCAAAACTACATGGTAGAAAACAGATTATCTCCCAGCTTTATGGACATATTGAAGGCTTCCGCAAAAAACTTGATGTAATGCAAATTGCCCTGAAGGTAATTAATACGGCACACTTCCCATCTTGTCAGCAGTTGAAAGAAGAAAAAAGTGACACAAATTTTAGCATGTTTCATGAAATAATAGTATATATATCAAGAAAGAGTTCAAGGACAGATTGCTGGATTTTAACTCCCTTAAACCAAAACTTGCACTGTTGAACAACCCCATGGGTATTGAAGTGAGTGAGGTGCCCTGCGACCTTCAAATGGGAATTTGTGATCTTCAGGCAGACCCATTCTACCAGACTAAAAGGTGTGATGTCCCTGAAAAATTCTGGAAACTGATTTCTAAAGAACGTTTTCCTAAACTGCTTAAATTCTCTCTGCAAATGTTATCGCTGTTCGGCAGTACATACGTGTACGAAAGTGCTTTTTCTGTTCTCAAGCAAATTAAATTAGAAAACAAGAAATCGAATTGAAAGTGCTTCACTGGAATCGAGCCTGTGACTTTGTCTTACTGAACTTACAGTGGAAATCGATAAACTTGTATCAGGAAAGCAGTGCCAATCATCGCATTGATTTCTCGACAGTAAAATGAAGTGTAATATTAAACTAGTTTGTTACACTTCTTTTAATGCAAATTTTAATAAAAGTTTTTGAATACAATATGTAATTCGTTTTCTTTCTGGAATGTATCTGGCCCTCACATTTCTATACTAAAGTTTGATTGGCCCTCGGGTGAATAAAGTTTGGACCACATTGCATTAGACGATTAGGTCCTAATCGTCAAATCCGCCAGACTATTTCTGTCTTCTCTCTTGGTTTTTCTGTCGGTTTTTCCCTCATTGGGACACCTGCTTCTTAAAGACACTTTGTCAAAGACAACTGCTCGTAAAGACACTTTTTCTTCTTTTCTGCGTGTGGACGTCTTTTATTGAATCAATACAAATTAAATATAGATAAAAATTTCATTAAAGACAAATAAATAAATAAATAAAAATTAAAAATTATTAAAAAATAAATACAGAATTTGAAAAAAAATATTAAAATTAATTAAAATATTTTCCGTGTTTTTTGACTTTCTATGTTTCTCTACCTTTTAATGAACTACTCCTAGTTAATAGCTCGTTTAAATTTAACTTCGCTTAACTCGGCACATCGTAGAGGATTTTTATCTTAAAACCCCACTAACCATTTTCAACTTTTTTGACTTTCTATGTTTCTCTACCTTTTAATGAACTACTCCTAGTTAATAGCTCGTTTAAATTTAACTTCGCTTAACTCGGCACATCGTAGAGGATTTTTATCTTAAAACCCCACTAACCATTTTCACGAGCACACTGATGACCACACATTAGCGGGAGCGTAAAAGTTTATTGATTTTTATAGAAACATATTTATTTATACTCTTATAACGTGATTGTTGAATATAGTATGTCGTAATATAGTATTCAATCCAGTCCAATTTAGCCATGTGCCACCTAAATTTTGACCGAGCATCCCCAGGGGGGATTTCCGGGGGATCGTGCCTTCTCCCACCCTTTTTGACCTCATAGAATGACTTTCCGGTCTACGAACGTAACGTTTCAATACTCGACTTAGATACGAAGGTATTTAATGGCGCTCGGGATTCGATCCGTGCACCTTCAGTACCTAAAGCCGACGCGCTACCACTAAGCTACGTTGGGCCTTCAATCCGCATTTGATAGAGGGCAGACATTTAAATATTTTCTTTGACTTCAGGGACAGCAAATAAATGTTTTAAAGAACATTTCGCCGAAAAATCAGACCCTACAGCTAAACATGGCCACATATCTATATTGAGTAGCATAATAATGTAATTATTAATGTAATGAAATGTGATTATTATGTAATTGTATAAATTATTTTTTTAAATTTGAGTGTTTAGCATCTTTTGCGTTCAAATTATTTTCAAGAATATCATCGCACAAAAATGTTACATAATATTTAAAAAATTATAAATTGTACGTAAATGATTTCCTGTTTTTAATTAGAGTTCCATTATTGCATCAGCAAACCTTTTTCTTTGCTGTTTAGTTACTGTGAAAAATAATTTACTCATTTTGTTTTTTTCAATTCAAAGTGAAGAGTCTTTACTTCCTCTCAAACGTTTCGAAAATTCAGAGCGAAAATTCTCGGCCTCTTCTTTTATTGAAAAGGGCAAACGTAAAACTACTTTATCAACAGTGCTTCTAGTTTAATCAATGGACAAATTCTAATCAAATGGAAGAGGAAGTGGGCTAGCCAAGTAACCTCCTCCCCGCCCCCGAAAAGATAAAAGGAAAGAAGAGAAAAACTTCGGGAACCGAAAATTGGTATACTCTGTGAACCTCATGACTTGGTAGCGGATAGCAGTGATTAATCACCAGTAGCTAACTTTCATTATTTGTTGATTTAATGGCAACAGTATCTCTCAAGCGTTTAGTATGTTGCTTTTTGCACGAAGCGATAAATCGCAAAGGTCCGGTCCGGCACTAGAGTCCTTTTTCTTCTGCGCATGCGTGCAATCTTGGGACATGAATGAAGAGGTAAAAAATGAGAAGGAATAATTTTCTCGTCTGCTCGATATTTTTTCAAAGGCATGAGCAGTGAACGTTTATATGGAAAAGGCATGCTGATATTAATTTTCTTTCAAAATACCTAATTGTTTTGTTGTGTATTAATTCTATGAAAATTTAAATATAGTTAATAAATGGAAATAAACTTAATAAATAAATTATTACTTATTTACAAATAAGTTATAAAGTATTTATTTATACATTAAATTATTTAAAGATTATATAATTATAAGTTATTTATTACAAAAATATTTACAAAATAAATAAATTGATAAATGATTAACTTATTCATAAATGAGTTATAAATAAAATATTCTATAAATTTTATTTAGAAAATTTAAATTATTATAAAGTATATATTATTATTAATAAATTATTTATAAATTTATAAATTATTATTATATATTATTGTAATATATTATTTATAAATATTATTTATATTATTTATAAATTTATTTGAAAATTATTTATTTAAAAAATTATCTTTAAAATAAATAACAAAACATATTTATTAACCTGTTTAAGAATTTATTTAAAAAAATCTAGTTGATAAAAAATTACAAATAAAGTTCAAATAAAAAATTATTTTAAGAATTTTTTTTTAATTTTTAAGTTAATAGCTTTTAAATAAATATTTTTTAAATTAAATTTTTAAAATAAATTTCTTTAAAAAATATAAATATTCTATATTTTATATATATTAATACTTTACTTTTAAAAATTATTAATTAATAATTTAAACCGACCAAGAGTCTAACTTAGTGCACTGAACACACAGGCCCTGATTTTCCATTAGGCCCAGGCCTAGGGAATTTTATTTTAAAAGTAAAAATTCCCAATTCAAATTATTTTTTATTTTACCTTTTTTAATAGTAATTTTTTTTATAATATCCTTTCAAATTTGATTGATAGGTTCATCATATGTATGTTATAGTGTATATAAGGGATTAAGTTTTTCTGGTTGCATTGTATTGGTGTTTTAATGATGAATTTAATATGCTGTATTACTTTTTGTTATTTGATAATGTTCTAGGCTTTTATGCTTTAAATAGCCAATTCTTCGTAAAATGGTACTTTCACAGTGATTCATGATTATTTTTTTGTGTGTCAGTTTTGGAAATTTTACGCCCACACCAGTGTTAGGGGGTCCCCATCCTGAGTTGTGCCTATAGGCAAGAATTTTCTAAATCGGGCCCTGTGAACACACAATATATTTCCATATATTTCACAGATTTGGGATTTACTAAAGAACACAAACACAAATTTTAAGGATTTTTTTTTTTTGTCTTTAATAGTACTTTTATCAACGCTGCTGTTTGTTGTACGCTCCATGGAATTTTTTTTTTCAAGAAATAGGGCAATGTCTCGCAGCATGTCACATCTCAACTCTTGCAGATTTTACTTCTTGTTTGGCGAGGAGTGGCAAAAAATTGCATAATTTAACATGGCGTTCAATGAGCATTCTAACAGCTTGTTGAATAAAATGCTCTCAGATTACGCAAAGTCTTTAGATACGGTATCTAAACTAAGGTATATCACTAAATTAAACATTCAGGTACAGACCGGAAAGGTTTATTCAGTATGTGACCCGTATTTATTGACAGAGGAAGACTGGAGTTACGATACAAGACGCTAGCCTGACGTAACTTGATATCTATACATCCTGATATCTATACATATCTCAACATAATAATAATCATTCTCAACGAAATAATAATTATATTCTCTTAAACCTTGCGAAATATTAAAAAAAAAAGTGTTAAAATACCTGTTACATACAACTAATATGAGAAATTTTATAAATAAACTTAAATTATTTAACTCAAAATGAAGGTATCGTCCAAAAACACATGCAAACGCATAGGAACTGCTTCTTCTTTCTGCCACCCGATAATGACGTCATCTATAGCAGACGAAAACTGACGTAGCTAGTGACGTTGCAACGTTTCGCCTTATACAGCAGTAAGATTTTTTTTCAGGCTTCAAAGAACACTCAAAGACCAAAGAATTTAACAGTAAACTCGCTAACAATCAAAACAAATCTCAAGATCATTCACGCATGCGCAGAAGTAAAAGGACTCTAGTGCCGGACCGGACCTTTGCGATTTATCGCTTCGTCTTTTTGCATTCAACGGCCTCAGATGTTATAGCTTCGTGTCTTTGCTTATTGTGTTCGATTCTCTGTAATCTAAACAATTAAAAGAGAAAAACCGTTGGCGATAAAATTTCCAACCTTTTAGAATGGATCATGCACTGAAATAACGTTCATCCAGGTGCAAGAAAAATAAACAGTATTCAAGTAAGTTTAATTTTTACGTTATTATTTCTTTATTTTATGACACAACTGTTTTGTTAAGATGTTGAAAATGATATATATAATTTCTACATTTTACGCTATTTTTTGAGTGAAGCTAAATGTTAATACAATACGTATGGCTATGAAATCGTTAGGTACTCCATGTTCAGCTATAGTATGCTATTTTCATCAAATTAGTAGAATATTACTTTCCGGTAGATGTTGGCGTTCTATTAAAATAGACGCTCATCGATTTCAAGAGACTGCTAAAAGTTGCCCTGATAATTTTATTTACAATTTTATCCAAAATGTATAAATATATCATCATACAAGTCAGACAAACCGTGTTTAGCAATTTTCCTGGTTATGAGTTTTACAAAAGTTTTTGAACCGTTAATGATTGGGGTAAAAGATAAAATATACATGGAACATCCATATACTGTGCCGTTCGGCGGGAAGTTGTCACAGTTTTTCAAGGGGAGTTCTCATTCAGGAAAATACTATTTCTTACTGTTTTGAATCTTTTATCCTGACAATCGTCACTTTTTATGAAAATTCAACAATAAGTAGCTACTAAACAATAAAATATTTTGATGAAAAAATATTGAATACAACATTTGTCTGGAGTAAACAATTAAAATAGCAAAAAATACTTCCAAAATGTATCAGTCAGTTTCTAAAAGTAGGTCAAAATTTAAATTTAAAAAAAATATGTCATAGGATTGTATGGAAACAAGAAATTAAAAATACAAGCATTTTGAAGTTCCTCTGTATTTTCATAAAAATTCTTAAAAGGTATAAAATAAACATGTAATTGTTTCAAAATACACACATAAAAATACAAACATTGTAAAAAAATAAATATGGTACATAAAATTTAAAAGTTTGTAGGAAGATAATTTTAGTATATATAGAAGAATGAAAAAAAATGGTACTTTCGCTTTAAACGGAGTCCACCCATTTAAGTATTGGGAAAATGTAAAATTCCATTACGAAACAGCAAACTTTATTATATTAAGTACAAAAAGTTACTCAAGTACAGAAAGTTATAAAAATTTAGAATTAATTTCCAGTCGCCACAGACTTCCAGAACTGGGTGATGTTGCTCAGGAGCGCGACGAAAGCATCGTTGCCGGCTGCCAATCGCCATATGTATTCTGCCAGATATGATTCCAAATGGTGACGTGCTGTTCCTTGATGTTTTTTGTTGTGCCACTTGGCTGACCCCACATCCTCTGAACTTGCTGGGTACTTGCCACTGTTTCCGGGTCCACGAAATTGTACTTTTGATTAACCTTCAAGTGAGCATATACCGTGTTTTCAAGTTCCTCTGTATTGTATCCCTTCCAACAATCAGATATAATTGTTGAGCCGGGTTCGACATGCAGTTTTATCTGCTCCAACAATGTTTTAGCACTCCTGTTCGGAACTCTGACTAGGAAACGTCCTCCTGTTTCCCAGCACAAACCGCCGAACACCCGATTGTTTGGGGTAATATCCAGCCAGCGTTGTTTTTACGTTTTGTAAATAAACTCTCGTCTTTGTCAACAATACGCCCCTTTCCACCAATCTTACCTTTATTTTGCTGTTCGACAGAAAAATACAGACTTCCCTCATATAATTATTCCAGTCTACTGTTGTGTTTGGCACCACTGGAATAGTCAAAATAATTATAACCACGTAGATTTTTGGATAAACACTGTCAATACTGTTCTCAATCATGTACTTTAGAATCTTACAAAATTTTAAATCTGTAGTATAGTTCTTCTAAAGATCTTCAGTTCTTGGTAAAGTTGTTCTGCTAGTACAACACAGTACAATTTTCCCTGACTTCACACAGTAAAAACTTCCTGAAGTTGCTTGCAACTATGGAGAATTTCTTCAAGTTTTTCCTTTAACTGATTTATGTCATGAATAAACCTAAAATTTTGTTCATATTTGTTCAGCTCAAAACCTTGAAGTACAGTCCTGTGAAATGTCAATAATTATCAAAATATACTCTGTTTTGAACATGTCTTTTGAATTTTCATTCCTGTCATCTGGTATTTTGTACTGAAAAAAATGTTTTATTTCTTCCTCCTCTGAATTTCCTTAAATTCTTTTAAAACATTAAGTACTTCAGCAATTTCATTTGCAGTGATCATTGCTGGCACCATTCCACTGTTTACGCACTCTGCTATCCAAGTGATAAACTGTACGAAGTGCTTTATAGCAGAAAGCAGCTCTAAAAAAGCTATAAATCTAAATTTTTTATAGCTTTTTTAGAGCTGCTTCCATCTTAAAACTTTCACTTTCTTGAATATCCATCTCTCAAGAAAGTTTAGCACTCCTGTTCGGAACTCTGACTAGGAAATGTCCTCCAGTTTCCCAGCACAAACCACCGAACACCCGATTGTTGGGTTAATATCCAGCCAGCGTTGTTTTTACGTTTTGTAAATAAACTCTCGTCTATCTCAACAATACGCCCCTTTCCTCCAATCTTACCTTCATTTTGCTGTTCGACGGAAAAATGCAGACTTCCCTGATATAATTATTCCAGTCGACTGTTGTGTTTGGCAACATTTTTTATTGTTTCTCGCACCAAGATACGGAGGTTAGTTCCTCGCACAATCAGTACAAGAAGCGAACGATTGTCACAAATGGCAGTCTGCTATGAGAAAACCATGTATCAACCATGTATAAATGTGTATAAACGTCACAATGGTAGGCTGAATTTCAAACATTACACTGAAAAACTTTATACACACTTCAATAATAGCAAAACAAAACATGATGGTAAAATAGATCTTGTCAGTGTTTTATTTTTTAGTGAGAATCACGCTGTGTTTACGTTTTGAATGTGTTGTGTTTGCATTTAGAATTTAAATATAAATAAATAGGTGGCCTTTGTTTAATACAAAAGTAACAAAAAAATTATGACACTAGTATCACAGGCTAATTTTTAGAATAAAAATTAAAATTTAAAATATTTCCAAAGTATAAAAATCAATTTATAAAAGTAATAATCCTGATATGAATAACCAAGGGAAAGCTTTGATCTTCCTGATCGTATTCCTTGAAAAGAAAGAAAATAAAAATGTTTTAAAAAGAATTCCGAAGATTTTTCATTCACTGAATTTATAATTTGTTTTCTGAAGGTAATTTCAAATGTCATTGGCTAAAAACATCTAAATTATCGTCATTTAGATTCCATTTGTTAAAACTGAATACAAAAACCAAGTGACATTTCTGAGATATAATCATTGACATTTGGTTATGTGAGCATGAAGCTTATCTGAATCAGGATTGCAGAGTATTAAGCCATTAAACTGAATAATAAAACATTTATCATAAAGATTACAACCCAATTGTAGCAGAACATAAATAAAGGAACCACTTATGTAATCACCAAATTCGAGGCTATAAAAACATTCAGCATTTCCCCACTATTCATGTGTTTGGGTTTTCTTAATTTCATTCCGTGGTTAAAATATATTAAAATTGTTAAAACATCCAGCCTTATGAAAGGAAACAAACCATCATTTATGTGCTTTAAATTTTTAAAAATTACAATGAAATTGATATGCACTGTTAATTTCATGCAAAACTTATAGATAAATCTATTTATATAATCAAATTTTCCACATTAATTATGAATTGGTACTTAATTAGAACTTTTTATTTATGATGGCATTTGAAACTATTTTTATATTATGTTATTTGTTTTTGTATTCATTCAGTATTATCATTTTTGATGACAAGATTTAATAAATAACATTTATGCCCATCTTTCATTGCAACAAAGATAACAGCAAAAGCATTAAATGTAATACTCCTAAATATTCATAATTTTAGGTACATCATTCATTATAATATGATTGTTTAAAGTTTTAAATCAATGTATTTCAAAGAGAATGATTTAAAATAATACTTGATATTTAAAATTGAAATTCTTATTAAGACAGAAATACATTATTTAACATTTTATAACTGTATGCAATTAATATGTTTGATATAAAAATGTTTAATTCTCTCTACACCATGCATTCTAAAGATTTCGTCAGAAGAAATATTTCAAGATTTATAAAATCTGTTTAAACTGATATTATGACAGCCTCAATATAGTTTATCAAATTTTTGTATTGTAAAAATTATACTTGTGTCA
Source organism: Dolomedes plantarius (assembly GCA_907164885.2). Taxonomy (NCBI): domain Eukaryota; kingdom Metazoa; phylum Arthropoda; class Arachnida; order Araneae; family Dolomedidae; genus Dolomedes; species Dolomedes plantarius. Next base: position 103,240 of record CAJRAI020000032.1, read on the forward strand.
GCTTAGAGCTAGATTTTAACTGTCTGCTCTCTTACGTGCATATTCTTTATACTCGATAGATTATTTTGTACTGGTAAAATTTCTAACTGTGTTCTTGCAGTTCATGTCTAGGGTAATATTTTAATATATATATATATTTTTGGTCCTTAAGATCAGTGTTAGCCAAACTGATGTTTGTTGTATTAGGATTTATGTATCCTATCCCCTCCTAGGGATAAAAAGTATTGAATGAATAGAAAGTAAATGTAGTAAAAGTGTCAAATACATAGTTTTGAAAATTCTGTTGCTCTTTATTTTTTTCACTGCTCCAGAAATGTGTTGTATAACTGTCCTGTGATGGAATATGCATGAAATGAATTATATTTCTAGATGCAAGAAATTTAAAAAGGCATTAGAGGAATTTATATTAAAAATTTATTTAAATGATTTACCATTTATGTAAAAGGTAACTTTGCCCCAAATGTGAAAATATAGGCTGGTAAGTTTTCATTTTGCATGAGGGAAATTTTTTTAAACATTCTGTATAAGTTCTTTTAAGAAAACTATTTGAAAATAATATCTCAATAAAAGTCGATGATTTACCAGTAAATTTTTCTTTCCTTTGCAGTCATTTTGATAGCTTAACATTTCATGTTGAAGTTTATTGCTCAATATCTGTTTCGTTGTCAGTTAGTTACATATAACTTTGTTTTAAACATTATAGAAATCTTTAAAAAAAATTTAGGGGGGGGGGAGATTTTATGCGACTTCCACATTTTAATATTTAAAAATTTGGAAATTTCTATGTTAACTCAATATATGAAATTAACAGAGTATAACAATAAATTACTTTTGCTGAAACTGGAAAATTTACATCCGAGTTCTTGTCGTTCATGCTCTTTATCAGGGCCATCCTTAGTCCTTGTGGCCCCCAATTGCAGAAATTTTGGTGGGGTGTTCTAAAATTCTAATATACTATAAAAGAAAAAACATTTCATGTGAAGTATGAAAGAGAATAATTAGGATTGTGGTCATATGTCCTTTTTTATGTACATTTATAAGAAAAGAAAACTAAGAAATAACTGCACTACATATTTTTTATTTGCAAGATCATTTACAAATTGACTTAATTTTTGTTTCCTAGTTTCTACATGCTCTATAGACAGTATTGCAAGGCTGTTGAGTCTCTCCTGCGATATTGTTGATGTCAGGTATGTTTTAATTGACATTTATATAGAAAATCTTAGTTTTTCCAATTCTATAGTTATATGAATGGTTAAAAATATCCTTAAAGATATATATATATACATTTCAAAAGCCAGTGGCTGTTATTTGTAGCAATTGTAGAATTTTTATAGGGTTCCCGAAACAGTAGGTTTTAATACTTCCATTTTTTCTATGTCTACATCTTTTATCGACATCATTTGGTCATTATTCTGAATTATTTTTCCATCTGTCAATACAATTTGTAGTTCCGATGCATATTTTCGATGTTTGTGCAGTAGAATTGTCTGGAATAAACTTCCCTAGCCTGTCTTGCTTTCTATGGTATTTGTTAAAAACAATGCACCTGAAACATTTCTTTCCAGTTATGTATTGGTTCATCCACATACTCATAATTGAATATCCTTTTTCATTTTTGTAAATGTGTTCCCTGAAATTCAGGAGTGACTACTAAATAAGTCGCAAGCTCCGTGGCTCCAACTAAGACTTGTTCAAAACCTGGGTGGGTATCTTTCATCAGGCATTCTAGAAGGTTTCTAAATGATGACAGTACTTCGTTTCAAACATATTTTAAATATAACTTCGTGTTTGGCTCTGTGCTTGCTCGGGTTCAGTTACATCTAATTCAAGTCCAATTGGATCAAAGCAGCATAGTATTCCTAAGGCTGTCTTATGATTACTCATATCGTTTTAATTCTGGGGTGGACTGTTGTGAGTTTAGTTTCACAGACTTCTTAAAATTTAATAAAGAGAACACTTGACTAGTTGTCAAAATCTGTTGTTTTGATTTAGGCATGTAAATCTTTTCATCAGAAAAATTGTGGGTATTTGTATACTGCAAGGCATGTAAATATGTTTTACTTGCATAGCACTGAAAATGTAGGGGAAGATAATTGTTCTTTACTTGCTACAAGAATAAGTAATAACTTTTTAGCCTGTAAAAACTTTATGACCTATCCACCGCATTTCTTTGTACTTTGAATACAAGGATTTTGATTCACCAAGTCTGTTGTTAGAAAAGATGTCTGAAGTACCATATACGTACTACCTGACCGAGACATATGCTATATGGCACCCCAAGCCAAAGCGGATATTGGTACCACAGGCCTTGGTCCACATTGGGACTGTTGTGGGTTGATTTAGTTAGATAATGACTATACCATAGAATAATTATTCTAGTATAAATTTATTTTATGAAATAAAAATTACAATACATTTACAACTTAATAGCATAGAAAACTAATGAATTTACCTGGAATTTACTATACAACTTTTCTTCTATTAACAGCCTTAAAATCATCAATAATTGTGGGAAAGACCAATGTTGAAGCAACGTATCATTCAATTGGCAATATTACAAGGGAAGACAACCTTTCTTCATACATGGTGGATCTCAAATAGGTTTTGATTAACTTTGAGAACAATTGTTCAGCACTAGCTACAGATACTGGAATAGTCAAGATAATTATAACCACATAGATTTTTGGATAAACATGGTCAATACTGTTCTCAATCATGTACTTTAGATTGGCACAAACTTTTAAGTCTGTAGATATAGTTCTTCTAAACATCTTCAGTTCTTGGTAAAGTTGTATAATTTTCCCTCACTTCACACAGTAAAAACTTCCTGAAGTTGCTGCCAACTATGGAGAATTTCTCAAGGTTTTTCCTTTAACTGATTTATGTCATGAATAAACCTTAAATTTTGTTCATATTTGTTCAGCTCAAAACCTTGAAGTACAGTCCTGTGAAATGTCAATAATCATCAAAAAATACTCTGTTTTGAACATGCCTTTTGAATTTTCACTTCTGTCATCTGGTATTTTGTACTGAAAAAAAATGTTTTATTTCTTCTTCCTTTGAATTTCCTTAAATTCTTTTAAAACATTAAGTACTTCAGCAATTTCATTTGCTGTGATCATTGCTGGCACCATCCCACTGTTTCTGCACTCTGCTATCCAAGTGATAAACTGTACGAAGTGTTTTATAGCATAAAGCAGCTCTAAAAAAGCTATAAATATAAATTGTTTATAGCTTTTTTAGAGCTGCTTCCATCTTAAAACTTTCACTTTCTGAAATATTCATCTCTCAAGAAAGTGAAAGTTTTGAAAATTCATGACAAATGAGGAAGACGTGCCAGAACCAGGATATATAAAATTGTTTGCAACGTTTTATAGAAATACCAAAATCCAAAAGCATAATGTTTTAGAAAAATTGGAATTTTAGTTAAAAATCCTTACATTAATTTAAACACATACACCACCCCCGAAAAAAATAATAAATAAAAAAAATTGATAATATAAAACGTAAAATATCAGCAAAATATCATATACCGATATTTTTGAAATATAGAAATATATTAAAAAAATATCAATTTTTTTTAAATATAGAAATATATTTAAAAAATATCAATTTTTTTTCAAAAATTTCTTTGATTATCTGACACTTTAAATTAGCAGAAATTACCCAGCACTCCCTCTTGAAATTTTTTTTTCTGAAAAAAAAAAGATATCCATGTCTTCCCTTGGCCATAGCTTACTTATGAAGTTAATTTTTTGCTAATATATCATACCATGCTACTACTAAAATGTAGAATTCATATTAAAATTTAATTCATTAATATTTAAAAGCTTTTTCTTTCACTCTCAGATGTCATTTTCACTCATAACAAAAATACGCAAGTAAATATGCACTTTCATTCGTTTCAGCCACGCAAGGCCCTAGGTTCTGCCTATTTTGCCTCTATGTAGATTTGCCACTGTCAGGAGGCATCCAAGATGTTAAAAACCAAGGGGGAAAAAAAAGTAATAATTTCTTGAGAAATTGGATAATTTCCAAATTATGTCTAGTTCCTTCTTGAAAATCTAACATGTCCTAAGCATTGTAATTGAAAATGAGCAGAATGTGTTCTTTGTATTCATAGGTATATATGCAGTGGTGGTCACAACTTAATTAAATTAATACAAATTTATCTTGGTATATTCATGGTGTCATGTGGCATTTTTTTGCACCGCATTTTACCCCTTTTATATTTCCTGATCTAATTTTAAGTGATTATTTTGTTGAGAAACCTGGAAAATAACTCTGCACCCTCTGAATTTTATGAAAATCTTTTAAAGAAAACTTGAAGTTTGTAGACAAAGTTAATGAAATTTGAATAAAATTACTTTAAATCCTCTCTCTCTTGTACTCTGTAATCCAATCACAAATGTTATAGATTGTAACTCTCTACCTCAAGAAATGGGTTTTGAAAGATCCAAATGCTCCTAATCCAAACCCTATACCCCAGATATTTTGAGTTTTCTGATTTTTTGCATTCTGGTATAAGTTCAACAATCCGTTATTGTTGACTGCCTTATACCAGTGTGTAAATATTTGATACTCCAATGGGATTTATGTAAAAGAATTTTGGCGTAGAATTTATTTTGAATGTATCAATTACTTGTTTGCTAGGCAATATCTTTTTCTTTTTGTCACATTTGCTGGAAATAAAGACAATAAATGTTTTGCTATTATCCTCACCTGAGCTTACGTGTACAAAATACAGAAAAATTAATTTTTCATATCCCAAGAAAGAAAAAATAGCTTGATGGGAGGTAATTTATAAAAAGACCATAACCATGTTTGTATATAAACTATACAGTTTAAATTTCATCTTGTAGGAAAATTTTATATGATTGTAGATTATGTTTTTTGTATTTACTTATCCCTAAAAAAATTTAATTTGTGGGAGTATTAGTTTTGTATACTATGTATATATGTTTATTTAATCACTGTTTTGTTAAATATGGTATTACACTTTTACAGTTTCTCTCAGTGCATATGACATTTATGACTGAAGAATAAAATATTTCATAGTCTATCATGAAAAAGGATTTATTGATTTTTTTATCTCATTGTTTATGAGGAGGATGGTGTGATTTTCTCTAACCAAGAAGTGTTATAATAGGTATAGCTTAATCTTCATCTGATTTCATGTAGTGCTGAACTGTATTGTAGAGTTCTGACCTAAATATTTCCAGTCTATTAGGAAATCATTTGACTTGATAACAAAAAATGAAAAATGTTATGAGATTACCTTATACTGTAAGAACAAATTGGTTTTCCAATATTCTCTGAATCACACTATCATTTTATTTTATTATCCAGTAGAAAGGTAATTCAAGGTAATCAATAAATAATCCAACAGATATACATAAAAAATTATACTAAAAAAGACAAAAAACAAACAGAAATCAAGCACTCTGAGCATCGACGCACCAACGGCAAGATTCTGCATAAGAGCCGGAACTGAACCATAAAACGACAGAGGTAATTGACAGGTCACGTCATCAGGGGGCCTAACCATGTCAATTACCTCAAGGGGAACTTTCTGAATAGGATGCAGGTAAGCCCAAAAGACATCCCAAGGCCCCGAGTTCCCCAAAGAAGCAATTAGTCAAGAAGAAAATGAAAAGACAAACACAACTTACTGTATGGGCTCAACGCACCTTACAAGCAAGCACACAAAAATCCTAATGCAATATAATCGGTGCCTACACCCCCCCCCCAATTCCGTAAGTGACGGTTATGGCGAAACAGCAGCCAGTTCTATCCTAATGGTTACGTCATTGTAACATTACTATAGCTCCCCCCCCCCCTATTACAACTTAACCAAAACACAAATACTATTCTAAACAACACTTTCTTACATTTTTACGAAACTAAATTTCTTAACTCAAATAATATTACCGGATTTAGATATATTGATGACCTCATAATTTTAACTGTAACGATCTGGAGTTTCTTAATCAAATATACCCAAAGGAACTTACTTTAAACCGGACTAACGAAATAATCTTTGCGACTTATCTGGATTTAAAAAATTAAAATTCATAATAGGGAAATAAAAATAGGAATTTATGATAAAAGGTTAGATTTTAACTTCGAGGTTATTACTTTTGCCAATTTCCATAGCAACTTAAACTATAAAATTTATTATAATATTTTTTACTCACAACTTTACAGAATAAAAAACATACGTAACAATGCTGGGGATTTTTTGGAGGCATGTAGCATTTTCGAGGAAAACTTAAGAAAAAACGATTTCCCTAAAAATTTCGGTAATTTAAAATTTTTAAAAAATGGCATTTAGACTCAGAAATTTTTATTGTTGTTTAGAATAGTATTTGTGTTTTGGTTAAGTTGTAATGGGGGGGGGGGGGTGGAGCTATATTAATGTTACAATGACGTAACCATTAGGATAGAACTGGCTGCTATTTCGCCATAACCGTCACTTACGGAATTAGGGGGTGTAGGCACCGATTATATTGCATTAGGATTTTTGTGTGCTTGCTTGTAAGGTGCATTGAACCCATACAGTAAGTTGTGTTTGTCTTTTCATTTTCTTCTTGACTAATTGCTTCTTTGGGGAACTCGGGGCCTTGGGATGTCTTTGGGCTTACCTGCATCCTATTCAGAAAGTTCCCCTTGAGGTAATTGACATGGTTAGGCCCCCTGATGACGTGACCTGTCGATTACCTCTGTCGTTTTATGGTTCAGTTCCGGCTCTTATGCAGAATTTTGCCGTTGGTGCGTGGATGTCCAGAGTGCTTGATTTCTGTTTGTTTTTTGTCTTTTTTAGTATAATTTTTTATCTATATCTGTTGGATTATTTATTTGTTTTTTCATGATGGGGATATGAAGCTTCTGTGCTATCCTCTATTGAAAATGTTTTATTTGCAGGATATGTTTTATGTTATAGTGATTTAGCAGTCTATGCTTGAATTTTAATTTTGTTTATTTCTATGGTTTACTCAAGGTAATCAATCTGATTCTAATTATTCTTAGTTTTTAATTTTATCTCTTAGCTTTTTTAGATTTATAGTAAAACTATTTTATTATTATCAACAACAAGTTTGAAGAGTATTTAAAAGATAATATCAGTCAATTCACATTTTTGGTCCCTGTGTACATTTTTAAAGGTATAGATCATTTTTATAATACATTTTTATAGAAATAGATCATTTATTTCTTGTACATTTATTACGTAGTGTTAAGTCCCCAGTGTTGCTTACATAGCTGGCTTAGTGGATGTATGCAATTCAAAATTAGAAAAATGTTTACGGTTCTTATCACCCAATCTCAAAGAGTGTCATAAATCGCTAGAATTATTCTTTAGTCATAGACTTTGTGAAGTACTCTTTGGCCCAACATCCATGTGAATACAGTAGAAAATAAAGACTTTTTTCCATAGAAATGCATAAATGAGCATTCATAAGAATAAAATTTAATATAAAAGCTTGCGTAACCATTGAATATCCATCCCTCAAGAAAGTGAAAGTTTTAAAAATTCATGACAAATGAGGAAGACGTGCCGGAACCAGGATATATAAAATTGTTTGCAACGTTTTATAGAAATGCCAAAATCCAAAAGCATAATTTTTTAGAAAAATTGAACTTTAGTTAAAATACCTTACATAAATTTAAACACATACACCGCCCCCCAAGAAATATAATAAATTTTAAAAAAATTGATAAAATAAAATGTAAAAATCAGCATAATATCATATACCGATATTTTTGAAATATACAAATATATAAAAAAATACCAATTTTTTTCAAAAATTTCTTTGATTATCTGACACTTTAAATTAGCAGAAATCACCCAGCACTCCCAGTTGAAAACATTTTTTTTTATTCTGAAAAAAAAAATCGATGGGGAAAAAATCTTTGAAATGTACAAAAAATGCGGAAAAGCAATATCTATCAATGCATTAATCATTTATTACGAAGCGGTAAAGACATTTCGTACAAGAAAATACCGTTCATAAACAAAATCTCTCCCACGCGTCATGAAACGTGGAAGTACGGTTACCTTAAAGTCCGAGGTCACCGCGATAAAATTTTTATTGCCACACTTCACGCATCGGTACGAGTATCGAGATTCAGCCGAAATTTTAGTTAGACAGATATGTAATGTAATTATTTTTGTACTGAAGTGTGTGTGTATGTAATTTTTTTTTCCTGTGACGGCTGTGAAATTGTTTGTTTACTATAATACCGAGCTGTGTCCAATCAGTATGTGACTCGTTGAGATTCAAGTCACTCCCCACATTCATTCGGCATATTTTATTTACAACCCGGAGAGTAAAAAAAAAAAAAAAAAAATTACAAAAAATAAATTGCGGGAGATCTAACAAGGGTAAAACTTCTTAAGCAGTTCTGAATTAATATTTTTGTAAAAATTTAAAATTGTTTCCACAAGTAATTTTTAGGAGTATCGCATCGAAACTGCGTGGATTTATTTTGTTTAGAATTTTTTCCCGTGTTTATGATCTCGTAATACAATATTTAAAAGGTGATGGTCTGGAAAAGACCTTATCAGCCGTGCATTCCTGACGTGTATCCCATAGACTACAAGAGGTCCACAGATAACTGTTTTGAAATGTTTGATTCACATTATGTGAAGAATCGCATAAAAGCCCTATTGCACAGCAAATGAAAGGAAAGAAATTTGAAGAATTTATACTATTGTAAATTATAATGCATTATATACATAACAACTACAATCGAAATAATTATGCCTAAACAAACCCATAAGCCACGTATTCTTGTTATTTCCTCTAATACTTTTATATATTGTTATTAGATTTATAAACTTTTTAATCTGTTGGTAACCCAGGTTTTTCATCAGATGTTAATCCCTGGATTTCTCGGAGCATTAAACTTAATAATTAACGATGAAATAATTACGATTTTCGGACGACTGAAAGGAATATAAAGGTGAAAATATTAATATTGCTTATCCATTATTAATCGGGCCGATAGCAGTGGTTTTGTGGAGAGTCCTACAAATCGAAACATGAAATCTCAGCACGTTATTATGATCTACCAGGACAAAGAATGACGATAGCTAAGGAACCTGGTGCCCTAATTAAAATAAATTTAAAATGATCCGTAATTTAATTAGACTGGAACATAATTTAGAACATCTTAGTTTATAGATATATAATTTCTTAGCACAAACTTTTATATATTGCTATCGATTTCACGTAAAAAATACGAAAAAGGGAGGAATGGTACAGTGTTAACCTTTTACACGCCGCACCTGTGATCGAACGATAACACAAACTATTATTGATAAAAGTCACATTAAAACTCAACATAAGAACTATGAGTAAGTTAAAAAAAAATTTATATGATTTATAACATGTTCCAGAAATAGCACATTGGCAGGAAAGAGTTTAACATTGTTTTATAAAGAATAACACAAGTTAAGCAGAAAATAGCCGGCACAAGATAATGTGCATCTGATTGAAAGATTCAGAGCAATGTGCGCGAGGTCTAGGAACAAGTGATTTTCGGTTTCATGCGAAGGAAACACAAAGTAACTTCTCTCCGAAAATTGAGATATGATTGCTCTGCTGTTGTACCTTTGCGCAAATGTAAATGCAAATTCATCTAGCAGTGACAGCCATATTTAGACCATTGTTAAATAGATTCCAGTACCATGTATTGCTTCTAAACATAATGTCAATATGATCCAAGAAGTCTGTCTCGCAAATCCGAACCTCCCATTCCCTCACTATAAGTTTTTATCAGATGTGGCTGTGAAACATCAGTTCTCTTTTTTTGTGCTCGACAGAATCGCTGGTTTACTGATAGGCTCATATGTTGAATAATTTTTGTGCTATATTACTATATTGACCGTGACTTCAGTACCAAAAATTTCCTCTTTGCATTTTGAGGCTTTATTTTGGTGATCTGGGAGGACATATTCCTGTCCAAATTTCCGGTATCGTGCCAATTCCTTTGAAACCTTTTTCAGACAACTCAGTAAAGAGCTTATGTAATGAGAGTTGTCAAAGAAAATTTCATGCTTTTCTGTATTTTCAACACTGGATAGATCCTCTAACATAACTCTATATCCAAGAGGATCCAAGATATTTGATAAATGCAATAGATATTCTATTTGTCTGAACTTGTGAAATATTTCAAACTGGAGTTAAGGTAACCAACTTAGGACACATTTCAGAAATATTCTCAGTGCTATCAGTTTTTAGGATTTTTTTAAAACTTTCATTTTTTCCCCAGCGATGTAGAATATTTTTCTCTTTTAACTTTAGTTTTTGCCTTAAATTCGGTCTTCCCTTTGAAGTTGAAGGCACTTCAGGATCAAATCCGTCTTCATTAGATATTCCATTAACAGCTATTTTATAGATCATTTCGACTTGACCACAAGCTCTACTGGTAGAACGGTCCCAAGATATCCTCATTTATATCTTCCTCATCTGTTAAACATCCACTTCTTCTGAGGCAGTTGACAATATCAATACATGCTTTTTCTCAGAATCATTAGATAATGTGAAAAAATAATCATTAGATGTGAAAAAAGTTTCACAAACATAGTGAAACCTTTCGCCTGCACTGTACGTGAGAAAAGATTTTTGTAGAGGGTGAATTAAAAAGTCATCTCCAGAACTCACAGGAGAGATGTCTTTCGCCTGCACTGTCAGTGCCTCTTCTAGTCCGAAATGGTTTTGAATCTAATTAGTGTGGACGTATCCTTCCTAGCGGAAGAAATTCGCAGAGCAAAGGAAAAGAATAAGAACTCCGTATAACGTTAATTTCCAATATATGTAACTCTCCAGTTGAGTCATAAACGAGTTATCAACAAAAACGTTTTTCAGGGGCAGCTATGAGTAATTAACTTCACATCCGTCACAGAACGTGTGTTTGTGAATCAGGGAGAGCAGGGGAATCGAAAGTAGATCAATGTAATAAACACCTTTCCTCGACTCTTAATAAAACCTCTCGATAATCCGAAAATTTATCAGTATTTCTATGCACTGTAATCAATAAAACTTTATGATGTTAAAAAAATTAACCTTTGCACGCCAATGTTCCATTTCTGGAACAAGCAAATTTCTTGCCTAATAGTAACACAATTTAATCCTTTTTGTCATAACTTATGTTCTACCAAGAAAATGATCGTTTTTAATTACTCACATTTATAAAAACATTTGATAAATTTTGAATTTTATATGAATTTTTGAACTTTGTTAATTAATTAGAAAATTAGAAAAAAGCTTAAATTACAGTTTCCCTCTAGACACTATTTATTTTATTAACGTAACCTCGATGCCAAAAAATCAATCCATACTTTCGTTTTTATAAATCGACCTAATAATTTTTTAGAGCAATACGAATAGTATTTTCTCCGAACTTTGATGTTCCATTTATGGAACATTGGCGTGCAAAAATTTATATATATACATATATATATATATATATATATATATATATATATATATATATATATATATTCCATTTCTTTCTCCTGTTTTTACAGGTGCTCTGTACAGATTGTACGATGCGATACTAGAATATTTGAGGTGTCCAAAGTTTTGAAGTTCAACTTATTCCTAGCAGTTAGTTTTCTGATCATCGTGTACAGAAACGTCGCCATGGCAGAAAAGGAAATGTCGTGCATTTCCAGTCTAAAGGAGCCTTCCAACGAAAGCCATTCATGCAAGCCAAAAGAGGAATTGCCTCCAAGTAATACATGTAGATTTAGTCTAAATATAAAAAGTTGCAGTGCACAGATTCTTTCTCGCACCGAGGAAATTTCTGAATGTAATTTACGTGACGGAAGATTTTCACAGTCGGCCTCCATATCTACGCATCATTCCTACCACATTGCTGATAATACTTCCTGTACCCACACAGTAGAGAATCTTTTCGCATGCACTGTATGTGAGAGAAGATTTGATGTACAGAGCGATTTAATAAGACATCACCGCACCCACAGAGGAGATAAACCTTTCGCCTGCACGGTATGTGAGAAAGGATTTTCTCAACAGAATCGTCTAGAAACACATCTCCGCACCCACACAGGAGAGAAACCTTTCGCCTGCACGATATGTGGGAAAAGATTTTTTCAACAGGGTCATTTAAGAACACATCTCCTCATCCACACAGGAGAGAAACCTTTCGCCTGCATGGTGTGTGAGAAAAAATTTTCTCAAAAGAGTCCTTTAGAAATACACCTCCGCACTCACACAGGAGAGAAACCTTTCGCCTGCACGATATGTGGGAAAAGATTTTTTCAACAGGGTCATTTAAGAACACATCTCCTCATCCACACAGGAGAGAAACCTTTCGCCTGCATGGTGTGTGAGAAAAAATTTTCTCAAAAGAGTCCTTTAACAATACACCTCCGCACTCACACAGGAGACAAACCTTTCGCCTGCACGGTATGTGGGAAAAGATTTTCTGAACAGGGTTCTTTAAGAACACATCTCCGCATCCACACAGGAGATAAACCTTTCGGCTGCACGGTATGTGGGAAAAGATTTTCTGAACAGGGTTCTTTAAGAACACATCTCCGCATCCACACAGGAGAGAAGCCTTTCGCCTGCACTGTATGCGAGAAAAGATTTTCTCGACAGGGTCATTTAAGAACGCATCTCCGGATCCACGCTGGAGAGAAACATTACGCCTGCACTGTATGTGAGAAAAGGTTTATTGCACAGGGTGAATTAAATCGTCATCTTCACACCCACACAGGAGATAAACCTTTCGCTTGCACTGTATGTGAGAAAAGATTTTCTCAGCAGTGTAATTTAAAAATACATCTCCGTACCCACACAGGAGAGAAGCCTTTCGCCTGCACTGTATGTGAGAAAACATTTTCTGAACAGGGTAATTTAACAAAACATCTCCGTACCCACGCAGGAGAGAAATCTTTCGCCTGTACTCTGTGAGAAAAGGTTTTTTTGGGAAGGGTTGTTAAAAAATGCACATCTCAGCACCCACGTAGGAGAAACATTTCGCACGTAGTGTGTGACAAAAGATTTTCTTTCCAAGGAAGTTTAAAATGCATCTCCTTGTCCATCGAGGAAAGACTTTTGGTGTGCACTGAATGTAAGAAAAGGTTTTCTGAACTCAATCATGTAAAAAAGAATAATCGTACCCACACAGAAGAGAAATCTTTCGTCCTCACTGTGTGAGAGCAAAGATTTCTTTCCAGTGGGCATTAAAAACGCATCACCCTACCTTTCATGTATGTAATCCACTTTCTACTATCGTATGAAGTATAATTTTTTGTCCCACCGTGGGGAAAATATCCTTCGAAATGAAATTCAAACTCAGGTTTGACGGTCTTTATTTAAAGGTGATATCGCACGTAATTATATTTTGGAATTTAGTGTTTTATGACAGTACTCTTGTTTTGTAAATATTTTTAAATACATCAATGCGCTATCAGTATCGACCCATGATCCTTGATGGGATACTTGTTCTACCGACGTGATTGGAGTAAAAACTTTGTCCTGCCTGTTTACACTACCGTAAGGGGTGTCTTGAAATTTCACTTAAGCAATACTTCTGGTTTTTGTTTTTGCCTAATATGAAATTTAAATTTTTAAGATTGAACTGCTTTTGTGTACATCTGCTGTGTTCATTAAATGGTATATATATGTATAATATAAAATAAATATTTTATAGCTTCATATCGAGATTGAATTAATTTTCGTTTTTGGCTCTCTTTAATTATTTTAAAGTAATTTAGCTTTTATTAGAAGGATTTTTTCGAAATGTGCAGCCAAAATAGTATTTGACGCATGGCGCATCTAATTATGATTCTATATTAGATATCGTCTCAAATTTTTATGTATGAAATGTATAATTTTAATTTGGAACTCATCGCTTGACAAATGTTCATAAGTTACACCAAGTCTCGTCTCTTGAATAATGAAGTATGCTGGATCTTGGTAGATAAGAGGGTCTTTTCAAAAGTAATGCACAAGACGGCGCCATTTCTTCCAGTATGATACAATAAAAGAAATTTCGCCATTTGCTGTTGAGGACAAGAGAAATATTTATGTGACAGTGAAAGTTTTCTCACATGTTTTGTTTTAAAGTGACAAATTTTTTAAAAGGATTTGCAGATGTCTCGGGTAATGTGAGTGTAGAAGATCAAAGATCACATATAAAGTTGACTGTTTGTGCTCGTTGGGTTCCTCACTGCTAGACATCTGTGCAAAAACAGAAACTCCTGGACATTGCACTGGTGTTGAAACATTTTCAGTCAACGTTTTTCCACCTTAGAAGAGCTTACCCCAGCCGTTACTTGAGTCATTAGAGGAGGCTGAACAAGTGTAGCATGCAGCAAGGAATGAATAATATCCTAGAAGTTTGGACTCTGTTTTGAGAAGGAGGGGGAGTATATAGAAGGACTGTCCAGAGAAATTGTCAGAAATCAAGTAGGTATAAAAAAACTTATTTAGTGTGCATTACTTCTGAAATGACACGCGTATTTAGACATGTTCATTTTTTCCTACACGAGGGCTCATTTGTCCGGGACCTACAGCTTAACGCCGATTCCGAACTGCTTTGATTATTCCGATTGTAATTTTAACATATTTTATTTTCACGCTTTTAAGCAATATGGTACTTCGGTAAGCATTTAAAACATCTGTCTGCTTTACGTAACGAATTCTTTTTTTTGTTCATCTACGCTCATCGAACACTGGTCGGGCGTAAGGTTCACTTTCTGAATTCTTTCTACGTTTAAACTCTAGAACTAAACCATTTGGTATTGCTTTAAGTAGAAGGGGACACAATAAACAGCCATATGAGTCTGCGGTAACCATAAGACATTCTAAACTTCTTATTTGGATTTCTAAACTATCATGCAAATTTCTTAAATGTCTTAGATCAGAGAGGATTTAGAAAGGTTTGGGTTCTTGGATATCAACCCATTAGCAACTTCCCGTGCACAGCCCACTCCTTGAATCTGGTGGGACTACATACAGCATGAACATCTCTTGAAACAGCGAACGTATATGAAATAATCCAGA
Organism: Dolomedes plantarius; assembly: GCA_907164885.2. Classification (NCBI taxonomy): domain Eukaryota; kingdom Metazoa; phylum Arthropoda; class Arachnida; order Araneae; family Dolomedidae; genus Dolomedes; species Dolomedes plantarius. Next base: position 118,287 of record CAJRAI020000032.1, read on the forward strand.
GATTATACACCTATTTTTACCATGTTTTTATTAACTTGCTTTCTTGTTTCTTTGTGTGTTTGTGTGTGTCCACTACAAATCTTGTAATCGATTTTTAACTAACTTCCCGACTACCTAGACATTTGAACCATTTCGAATAGCTCAGAACACGATGACAATGCATTTTAATACTTTTAGCCATCTTTAGGCAGAATTAAATTAATTTTCAGTTAACGGTGGGAAGTCATGAAAGAAACACACAAAAACGAATTTAAAACGAACCAGTGATACTCGATGGTCCGAAGCAGTGCATGGTCTTGTAAAAGACTTTCAGGGAGTAATCAGCTATGTCACTGAGTTGAACGAAGCAGAACACTATACACCAGAGACAAGATCTGATGCCTCCAGTCTCATTCGTACTTTGAAAGATTTCCGACTTAATTCGTATTTGGTTGCTTGGGCAAATATCTTAAGAAAATAACAGAGTTAACAAGGAAATACAGAAACAACGTAATGTTGTCAAAAAGAATACAAATGTTAGAAGGTCTCACCAAAACCATGGAAAGGCTGAGAAATGAAATGAATGAATGGATAAAGACTGCTAAAGAAATAGCGCAAAAAAATTGAAATGAGGCCAACTGTGGAAACTTGCAGAATCCCAAAAAGGAAAATAATGCCTGGATACATGCCGCAAGATGAAGGAAGAAGTTTCTCTGTAGAAGAAAGTTTTTACCATACTATGAAGGGAGTAATCGATGTGATACTGATCCAGTTGAAAGATAGAATGCAGAGTATAAGTGCACTCAACAATATTTCTTTCTCTAAATTGTAAAAATTTGAAAATCTTGGATGGCAAGCATTTGAAAACTCGTGTTGCAAACTTAGCTAGTAAATACACTGCTGGCCACTGTAAATGCAACACCCTGAAGGAAACATGCAAATAACATGAAATTTTCAACATGCATTAGCGGAGGTGAGATATGCAAATGATTAGAATTTCAGCACAGACGCTCATCACGCGCGCCTGTGGCGCCACTTCAAAGCGCTATTTAACTCTTAGAGATTTCGACGATTTCAAGTTCGGCAATTGTGTTTTTCTTGTGGTTTTTATAAAAAACGATCAATTATGCCTCGTCGAAAACAGCGATCATCTTTTGATCAAGTATCCGAGTTCGACAGAGGAAGGATAGTGGCCTACCGAGATTGTGGATTATCTTTCAGGGAAATCGGTAGTCGTGTTGGACGAAACCAAACAACTGTAATGCGGATATGTGATCGTTGGATGCAGGAGGGTACGGCGGACCGGGGTGTTCGATCGCATCCACCTCAGTGCACCACTTCACGTGATGACAGGCAAATTGTGCGCATGGCAGTGACGGATTGCTCTCAGTCACATCACGAACCATAGCACAGCACATGCAGTCTGTAACGCATCATCCAGTGTCTGCGCGTACCATTCGGCGCCGTTTACAACAGAGTGGTCTGTCCGCAAGACGTCCATTGCTTTGTCTACCCTTGACGCAGAACCACAGACGTCTCCGCCGCCAATGGTGCGATGACAGAAGGATGTGGACGGCAGAATGGAATGAAATTGTCTTTACTGACGAGTCACGCTTCTGTCTGCAACACCACGATGGTCGCATTCGAGTCTGGAGACACCGTGAAGAGAGGATGCTGAACAGCTGCGTTATGCACCGCCACACTGGTCCTGCACTGGGTATTATGGTATGGGGCGGTATTGGATATCACTCTCGCACACCTCTAGTACGCATTGCCGGTACTTTAAACAGCCAGCGCTACATCTCCGAGGTGTTGGAGCCAGTTGTCCTTCCTTACCTTCAGGGCTTGCCCACAGCCATATTTCAACAGGATAATGCGCGACCACACGTGGCACGCATTGTCCAACGGTTCTTCGTCAATCGCCAGATTGAATTGCTTCCCTGGCCGCCTTGCTCTCCGGATCTTTCGCCGATAGAAAACATGTGGTCCATGGTTGCTCTACGATGGACCCAGATTCCATCCCCAGCTGCCACAGCAGATCAACTTTGGCAACGTGTGGAAGCTGCTTGGTCTGCTGTACCCCAAGAACTCATCCAAAGTCTCTTTGAATCAATGCCGAGGCGTGTGGTAGCGGTGATCTCCAACAATGGCGGCTACTCTGGCTACTGATTTTGGCAGGAACCACACTTCACAGAAGTCTATAAATTTAATCATTTGATACTTGGTCAACATGTTATCTACAAAATAAATATTGTTGTGATATCTCTTGTCTTTCTTGGTGTTGCAATTTGGGTGGCCAGCAGTGTATCTTGAAGATATAAGTAAATATGAGTTCCCTACTGAAATCCTAGTTCTTCGTGATCAGTTACATAATTCAGTTAATTTTGAAGAACTGAATCAACTTGATCTTCTAAACTTTATCCAAGAAAGAGATTTGACTGATGCTTTCTCAAATGTATGCATAGCCTCGAGAGGTTATTTAACGCTCTCAACTATATCAGGAAGTAGGGAGAGGAGTTTTAGCAAACCGAAGATAATAAAAACTATCTCAGATAAACAATGACAAGAAACAGATTGAAAAACCTCGCAATACTGTCTATAGAAAGACAAGATGCTAATCCAATAAATTATGAAGAAGCTCATTTTCTGAATGAAAATCAAGGAAAATAATTTTGTAAAATTATCTGCACACGACGTAAAGCGTAATGAAAGGTAGCTGTGAAGGCCATCATCGCTTGGGCAAGAGGGTAGTAGTGGGTTTTATTTTTAGTCGGTGTGAAAAAAAATGCATATACTTCTATGTTATAGTATTGTTAAGTTAAAAATATGCTTGTTTTTATTTCAATAAATTAAGTTTGACACACCATCAAAAAGACTATTACTTTTATCCTGTTATTTATTAATGCATTAAATAATGAAAAACAGTTACAGGGGCGGCATGGAGCTGACTTGCCACCGCTGAGATATTTCCTAGATCCGGCACAGTATTAGCCCCAGTAGCGCAGCCAGAATTTAATCTTGATGGGACCGAGATGAACGGATAAAAATATTTATAATGCAAATTTAATATTCATAATGAATTTCTGTTTCTTTGTAGGGGGCCAGGGCCCCTTGCCCCACCCCCTGGGTGCGCCATTGATTAGCCCTAATAGAGGAGCGAGTCTAGGGGCGAAGCCCCTAGTTTAAAGAAAAAAACATATAACGGAGAGGAATATATCCCATGTTTTTATTTACCATGTTTTTTTTACTCGCTTTCTTGTTTGTGTGTGTGTTTGTCCAGTACAAATCTCGCAATCGATTTTTTACTAACTTCCCGACTAGCTAGATATTTGAAACTTTAAGAATAGCTCAGAACACGATGACAATGCATTTTTTTAATATTCTTAGCCATTTTTAAGCGAAATTAAATTAATTTTCAGTTATTTTCAGTTAATTTTTTTGTAGTCTGGTGCAGCCATCTATCGAACGGGACGGGAACGAAAAAATAAACGCAAGTTAACTTCCAATTCACTTCATTTTCTCTCAAGTTGATGGGATAATTCATCCAAAAAAAATTTTAAAAAGTATTTATTAATACATAGAATTGTCTAGTTTATGTGATTCAAAAGAAAATTTAAAAACATGGTACACAAAAAGTTATTTTTATCTTGTAATGATTGAAAACCCTAATCAACACTCTAGCGATACCTTAATCTTTTCTGAAACGCCACGAAGTGAAACACGCAATCCGATTAATATCGAGAAACTTGAACTCATCTTCCTTCGACACAGCCAAAGTGCATTCGATTGAATTTGAATCACTGCATTCATCTGGAACACCACCCCGGTACGCACCCAGTACCACAACACAGTCGGCCACAACCACAGTACATTCACTCACAAACCTTTCGGCACCGGAATCGAAACTGTCAGTTAAAACTGGTAGCTGACGGTAATCCAGCTGTTCGGCGTCACGTCCGATGTCGTCCAGACGTATTTTGGACGCAGAATTCAAAAATATATACAAATTAATTGAATAGACTCTCGTTAATAAATTTTTAAATTAAGAAATATTTAATTGGAAATTTTTCAAAATGCCCGCCAAATGGGAGGCATCTCCAGTTTGGAAAAACAAAACCGTCAGATTATCATCTTCATTGTCTGCAAGCCATTTTGATAAGGCTGAAAAAAATTGGGGACATGGAGCAAACCAAGATGATAAAAGACATCTTATCTGTTGCATTTTAATGCAATAAATGCACAGTTAAGACGGGATCGAAGTTTTGAATTTTCTCCAAATACAGTGGAACCTCGATCGATCGTTCCCCGGATCTGCGTTTTCCCGTATGTGTCGTTTACTTCATACAGTCCCTACGATACTATTTTTTTGTTATGTTCGCGCGTCTAGAGTTTTTTCGAATGTATCGTTCAATATAATCAGTGTCGGCTCCAGGCTAGAGATTTCGGGGGGGGGGGACGTCAGCACTTACGGTTATTATATATAATATATATATATATAATATATATATATACTAGTTGAATATAATATATATATATATATATACTAGTTGAAGTACCCGGCGTTGCCCGGGATGTTAAGAATGTTTGTTAACGAAAATCAATTTAAAAATTAACACAGTATAAATAACATAGAAAAAATATATGTCAAATGTTATACACATCTCAGAATTTAGGAATTTCAGCCTTTCATCATTGTAGCACGAAAATCTGAAAAGTAAAAATGTCAAATTGTCTAATGTTTGTTAACTAAAATTAATTTAAAACTAAACACGGTATAAATAACATAGAAAAAACACGTGAAATCTTATACACGTGAATAAAATGAAAGCCCAACAAAAAAATATATAAAATTATAATAAACTCCTCAGAATTCAGCTAGATTTAGCCTTTTATCACATGGGAAAAAGAAGAAGCTGAAATTACAGGTTTAGCAGAAATTTCCAATAGAACCATGAAATGACTCTAGCGTTGCCTCTTAAAAAATGATGTCTTTGATTGAGGACTGCAAACCATTCAACTCCTCTCCACATTAAACTCCTATAAACATCCTCTACATATTAAATTCCTTTTCTCTCCATAATAAACTCCTCAGAATTTTGGTAGATTCAGCCTTTTATCATAGTACCACTAAAAACTGAAACATCCTCTCCAGAAATATAAATTTATTAATTGCAATAATTAAACGCACACAAATGTATAAATTACATAAAAGTTTTTTAACGAACATTTGAATAATTCGTAAATGAAAAAGCATATGAAAAGGATAATAAGACCTTCCGGAATCGAAATTAATTTCCTTTAATTTTTAATTAATAAAACACCAACATAATATGAATAAAAACGATAGTTGTTTAAAAGCATATGAAAATAAAGCTATTATAAAGATAATAATAAAAAAGCATATGAAAATAATGCTCGCGCATGAAGTTAACGTTATGATATAAAGATAGTAATAATAATATAAACCGCGTGTATAAAATATTTAGCTTTTCAAGCGAAATAAATTAATTTTTAGAAAAAACTACTTTTAATCGAGAAATTAAATACATTGCACAAAACTTTGATTTTACCAACTTTCTACCCTACAATTTACACCCTACTTCTTTTAAATAGGGTGTAAATATAAAGTTTTAACAGCCAATTGAATGCCAGTTAAAAATGATTGTTGTTTAAAATCATATGAAAATTACGCTATGATAAAGATAATAAAAAAGCATAGGAAAATAATGCGTACGCATGAAGTTAACGTTACGATATAAAGATAGTAATAATAATCTATATATCAAACAGTTCCGTAACTGACTGACTGACTGACTGATTGACTGACTGACATACAATGTACAGACCAAACCGCAGGACCTAAAGGGCTGAAATTTTGCATGGCGATTCTTCTTATAGTGTAGGGGTGCACTAAGAAAGATTTTTGAAAAATTCTTCTTAGTTTTTTTAAGATTAAATTTTTAAGTTGTTTTAGTAACTTTTTTTAAGCTTGTATTTAAATAATAATTTGAGGGTTATAAAATTTATATCACGAAAAAGATCATAAAAATTCCTTTAAAATGAAATCTTTTTCGAATCTTTACCTCGATTTTATGATTTTTGGTGAATTTTTAAAGATTAACTTTTAGAATTTAACCTTTTACATGCCACACTATGATCCAGGAATAAAGTACCATATTTTGCTACGTAACTTTGGTCGATAACTTCCAGGAAGTCGGTCCAACAGGTGTACTCCACCCATTACTTTATTATATAATTTTATAATGTAAGGTTATAGAAAATCAACTTTTTTTTAGCTGGGACATATCTTTTTGCTCTTCCTAATGGTTCGTGAGTGATAAAATTTGATGTAATAGTTACAACAGAACTATCGTTCCAATGGCACATATAAACTTCCCCCATCGCATCGGTGATCAAATTCTACACGTTGAAATTTCGACATTTTTTTGCTGTTTTAAGAGGACATTGTCCCATTCTAGAATCTCGTACTATGCCGATTGCCTTAAAGCCTTTGTTAGATGAATCTGTCAGCAGACTGTGCGATGTAAAAAGTTATCAAAAAAATGTTATGTGTTTCTCTGGATTGTGAATAAAATCCAAGCAGCAAATTTTCCTTTTTCGAACTTTTTCCACCGTAGATAGACATAGCATAAGGATAACCATTTGCTGAGCAGATCATCCAAACTTTGAAACCAAAGCGAATTGGCTTTCCACGTATGAACACTTTAGCTGAACGATGTCCATAACACGGAACCATGGATTCATCGATACTCATATTTTCATGAAAAAATCCAAATTGATGAAAATTTTTTCCAATCCATTTATAAAAGGGAGAAATTTTTCCTAATTTATCACCTGGTTCCTGTTAGGAAAATGAACCTTAAAAGGGCTATCTAAACTTCAGTTTATTAGATCATTTACTTGTATTACTTTCCGACATTCATGCTATCGTTTTAGACTGATGTAGCACTTATTATCCAACAAGTAACGGCGTCACAGCAACTTTGACGTCATACATATGAGAAATGTTGTTTTTCGTTTATTTCCCCCATGGTTTGTTATTTTTCCTTTCCAGTGTATTTTATGCAAATATGTCAATGTTATGTTACTGGCTTGTATAAATACTGCTCGAGTTAGAGCAAAGGTGCCGCTAGCAGCAGACACAGTTGAACTCACGAGCTAGTGAGACTCGTATGTTAGAAGTCTCTGTGTGAGATTGTTTTGATTATACAAATGTTTTAAGTTATTGCTTTTAATTTTTAAATGTTTATTGAAGTTTCGAATAAACTTAATTATTTTAACTTAAGTCTTGCTGATTTCTGTGGAAGTAGCTGTTTGATCCCAGTGATGGCCGTTCCGTGTTTCCGGTACAGTGCGTGTCCAGTGTGGATCCAGTGAACTGCCAGTATGCTGAACTGACTGTGCAATTTTTCATCGGCAGCTGTAATTATGATGTGCTTCGACGGCGGGCCAGGACTGTGAATTTTGTTTTGTTTTTGTGCTGCTCTCCTTTACAATTATCAAAGATGGATCCTATGATGATAGATCCATTGGGGGCGAACAATTACGCCACTTGGGAAATGATGTGCTAATGAGTAAAAACTGCTGGAGCATAGTAAATAAACTGAAACTAAACCAAAGGTGGTTAAAGATCAAGTTCCTGATCTTAAAGAAGTTAGGGATTTTGAGGCTAGGAAAGCGAAAGCTTTTAGTATAATTTATCTAAATATTACAAAACCCTACAGATCCCTTCTGACAGGTATAGATGATGCTTGCAAGGCATGGAACAGGCTTGAAACCCACTTTAGACCGGATTCTCGTGCCCGAATCATTGGGCTAACCGATGCTTTTTTTAATGTAGGCCCAATGAGTCTGAAAACATAGGCCTCTTTGCCGCCCGTTTGACTGACATTGTTAATCAATTAAATGATGCCGGCAAGCCTATTGACGACTGATTTGTTGCTTTCCAGCTTAACAGACATCTCCCGACCGAGTCTGCTGGCATAGTTCAGACGATCTATAGATACCCAGACCCCCAATTCACATTTCATAGAGTGAACTTTTGGCCGAAGAGTCTCGTCTGTTACAGGCTCAAGGTGCCCAAGAGGCAGTTGTACTCGAGGCTACCCGAAAGACGAATTTAAGAACTTTTGAAGATCGCAAATGTTTTCGGTGTGGCAAGAAAGGTCATCTTATCAAGAATTGTAGGGTCAAGACAGTTAACCAGTCGAGGACACCCAAATTTGTCAAACCACCTGAAGCGGTGCAAAAGTCAAATCCCCGCAGAAATTTTTTTAAGAAAGATGACACAGAGTAATTTTATTGTCGAGGCTAACCCTGGGCGATAGTAGTGATAGGAAAACCGCCTAGGTTTTTGACACCGCGGCTAGTTCCCACTTCTGTTGCAATAGGTCCCTTTTTGTCGACTATAAGAAAAGTCCGGAACCTCTATGGCTGTGGCCATTGATGGTATTGACTATCCTACCGAAGGGATAGGGAAAATCAAAATGTTTTTCAGATATAAAAATAGGCAAGAAGATGTAACTCTATCGAATGTCCTTTATTCTCCAAGACTTCGGCGTAATTTAATAGCGGGGTCTCTGATAGAAGCAAATGGGGCTGCATTCGAGGGTAAGAACGGTCAAATTAGAGTTCTTGGTAAAGATGGCCGATTAATTTTCAGTACAAGAAACATCAGGGGTTGTACTACGTGTACCCCCAGTACCCTAAGAAGGCCGAATCCCCCGAGGTCTTGAGTACTATTGACAATTCTCTCAGTAAGTGGCATCGTAGGTTCAGTCACATAAATAGCAAATATATTGTTAAAACTAGTAAGGAAAACTATGTGCTAGGTTTACCAAAGTTTAAAAATACTGAGGATATGAAGTGCGAGCCTTGTCAAGTAGCAAAATCTAAACGTGTCTCGTTCAAACCTATTGCGAAGATCAGGTCAAATAAACCTCTAGAGCTAGTTGTAATTTTTGGGGTAAATGATAGTCGTATTGACCTCGTCATATAAATTCTAAGTTCTAATTTTGATTTGAAAGAACTAGGCAGAACTAGAAACCTATTGGGGGTGGAAATCGAAGAATCTTATGGCAGAATTTTTATTCACCAGAAGAACTATATTAGAAGATTAATAGACTTTTTTGCAAGTTTAAGCTCCCGGTGGTTTCGCTACCAATTCCTATGGGCTTAGTGCTGTCAAAAAACCAATGTCCTGATTCGGATGAAGAACGTAAACAGATGGAACAAATTCCTTATCGGAGTGCTTTAGGGTGTTTAGCGTTTCTTGCTAACCGAACTAGGAAATTTGCTTGAAACTGAACCTAAATTCGTTCAGATCTCTAGGGAATGCATTTTTCATACATAGATAAAATTTAATTTATTAAGAAAAAAAAGCACTTATATCAGTTTCATAGTAAAAATAGAAATATACCTTAAATATATAAAAATTTAGGTTTAAATTAAACTTTATTTTCTGCAGTATTTGTTAAAAGCAGAAATTTTGTCTTAAACTCAATTTGTTTTGAGTATTTATGTGCGTTAGCTTTGATATCAATTTTGTCCAAAGCAAACTGCTTATTATTTATGACTGTCTAACACAAATAATTTTTAACTATAAAAAAAGAAACAGGTATAAATTCATAAATAAAACATTGTTCTATTAAAACAAAAAAGAAATATGATTTTAAATATTATACTTTTCAAGATATAGAATGTCGAATGTGACACAATTTTTATACTTTTTCGATTCTTAACAGTCGTATGACCTCTTCATTCAGTACTATTACGAAACAGCCAGGTGGGAAAGGAAAGTTCCCAAAAAGTCCGCCAGCAATCGGAATTGTCTTTCCACGGGTACGTCCGGCACGAGAAGCGGCCCCGCCTCCATGCGACGGGTGTTGACCAGTCATTGGCTGCGGTAGGTTCGCGATCGTTCGTGTGCTACGGAGGATTCACTGGAAGGTGTCGGTTTCCGTATAAAAGGGAGCGCAGGGCTGTTCGGAGTGGTGGTTTTTGACGAGAGAGGTTGTTCCAGAGATATAGTACGACCTGAGACTGTTGTCTTTGTTGTTGCGAAAGCGGTACCTAAAATGGCGAAATTTAAGAAACGGCGTGTTGAAGATGAGGAACGACAATTTCAGTCAAAGTGACGGGAAAGTTACTTTGTTGTTGAACATAAAGGAAAACCACAGTGTGTTATCTGTTCTCAAGTCTTGTGTGTTTCGAAGGAGTATAACAGGGGTATAACGAAGGAGTGAGTAGACACTATACCAGCTTGCATAAATCAAAATACGATGAATACCAGGGAAGTGCCAGAACTTGTGTGTTTCATGATTTGAAGTTGAAAGTAACTAGACAGAAGAATATCTTTCAGCAACCATCAAACACTGCTGGTTTAAAGGCATCTTATGAGGTATGTTTAGAGCCATCTAAAAGTAAAAAAGTCTTTTAGGGATGGTGAGCTCATTAAGAGATGTGCTGTAAAAATGGCATCTTCATTGGGAGATAATAAGACGGCTAAAAATTTTGAAACAGTTTCCTTCTCTCATCAGACAGTAAGTAAAAGATTTAATAATATGTGTGGTAATGTTTCAGGTTCTCTGAAGGGCATTTTGCAAAAATGTGAATTTTACTCGCTAGCTCTAGATGAGAAGACAGATATAGCTGACATCAGCCTTCTCCTTATCTTTGTCAGAACAATAAACGAAGAATTTGAAATTCATGAAGAACTGTTGGAATTAAATTCATTAGAAACCAGCAAAAAAGGTATTGACATATTCAACCCACTGGATACTGTCGTTTCTAAATATGGAGGTTTTGTGAAGTCCTCTGGCATTGCAACAGATGGAGCTAATGCAATGGTTGGTCATAAAACTGGGTTAGTAGGACAGTGTAAAGAAAAGGTATAAATTGTTTGTTTTTCCACTGCATTATCCACCAGGAGGCTCACTGTTGAAATTTTTTAAGGCTCAGCGAGACATTGAAAACTGTTGTAAATACTGTAAATTTAATAAGGGAAGGCAAGCCCATAGACACGGAGAATTTGTTGCATTTATGGACAATTTGGAAGCTGAGTATGGTGACATTTCATTGTATTGTGAAGTGCGCTGGCTAAGTGCTGGAAATTGCCTGCAACAGTTTTTTGGGTTGAGGAATGAAATTCTTGCTTTTCTCAGAAATGAAAACATTGGGCATGAGTATCAAGAAAAACTGGAAGAAATCCAATTTTTAAATAATCTTACTTTTCTGGCAGATTTAACATCCCATCTAAATGAATTAAACCCAAAACTACAAGGTAGAAAACAGATTATCTCCCAGCTTTATGGACATATTGAAGGCTTCCGCAAAAAACTTGATGTAATGCAAATTGCCCTGAAGGTAATTAATACGGCACACTTCCCATCTTGTCAGCAGTTGAAAGAAGAAAAAAGTGACACAAATTTTAGCATGTTTCATGAAATAATAGTATATATATCAAGAAAGAGTTCAAGGACAGATTGCAGGATTTTAACTCCCTTAAACCAAAACTTGCACTGTTGAACAACCCCATGGGTATTGAAGTGAGTGAGGTGCCCTGCGACCTTCAAATGGGAATTTGTGATCTTCAGGCAGACCCATTCTACCAGACTAAAAGGTGTGATGTCCCTGAAAAATTCTGGAAACTGATTTCTAAAGAACGTTTTCCTAAACTGCTTAAATTCTCTCTGCAAATGTTATCGCTGTTTGGCAGTACATACGTGTACGAAAGTGCTTTTTCTGTTCTCAAACAAATTAAATTAGAAAACAAGAAATCGAATTGAAAGTGCTTCACTGGAATCGAGCCTGTGACTTTGTCTTACTGAACTTACAGTGGAAATCGATAAACTTGTATCAGGAAAGCAGTGCCAATCATCGCATTGATTTCTCGACAGTAAAATGAAGTGTAATATTAAACTAGTTTGTTACACTTCTTTTAATGCAAATTTTAATAAAAGTTTTGAATACAATATGTAATTCGTTTTCTTTCTGGAATGTATCTGGCCCTCACATTTCTATACTAAAGTTTGATTGGCCCTCGGGTGAATAAAGTTTGGACCACATTGCATTAGACGATTAGGTCCTAATCGTCAAATCCGCCAGACTATTTCTGTCTTCTCTCTTGGTTTTTCTGTCGGTTTTTCCCTCATTGGGACACCTGCTTCTTAAAGACACTTTGTCAAAGACAACTGCTCGTAAAGACACTTTTTCTTTCTTCTTTTCTGCGTGTGGACGTCTTTTTATTGAATCAATACAAATTAAATATAGATAAAATATTCATTAAAGGCAAATCAATAAATAAATAAAAATTAAAAATTATTAAAAAATAAATATAGAATTTGAAAAAAAATATTAAAATTAATTAAAATATATTCCGTGTTTTTTGACTTTCTATGTTTCTCTACCTTTTAATGAACTACTCCTAGTTAATAGCTCGTTTAAATTTAACTTCGCTTAACTCGGCACATCGTAGAGGATTTTTATCTTAAAACCCCACTAACCATTTTCACGAGCACACTGATGACCACACATTAGCGGGAGCGTAAAAGTTTATTGATTTTTATAGAAACATATATTTTTATACTCTTATAACGTGATTGTTGAATATAGTATGTCGTAATATAGTATTCAATCCAGTCCAATTTAGCCATGTGCCACCTAAATTTTGACCGAGCATCCCCAGGGGTGATATCTGGGGGATCGTGCCTTCTCCCACACTCTTTGACCTCATAGAATGACTTTCCGGTTTACGAACGTAACGTTTCAATACCCGACTTAGATACGAAGGTATTTAATGGAGCTCGGGATTCGATCCGTGCACCTTCAGTACCGAAAGCCGACGCGCTACCACTAAGCTACGTTGGGCCTTCAATCCGCATTTGATAGAGGGCAGACATTTAAATATTTTCTTTGACTTCAGGGACAGCAAATAAATGTTTTAAAGAACATTTCGCCGAAAAATCAGACTCTCCAGTTAAACATGGCCACATATCTATATTGAGTAGCATAATAATGTAATTATTAATGTAATGAAATGTGATTATTATGTAATTGTAATAAATTATTTTTTAAAATTTGAGTGTTTAGCATCTTTTGCGTTCAAATTCTTTTGAAGAATATCATCGGACAAAAATGTCACATAATATTTAAAAAATTATAAATTGTACGTAAATGATTTCCTGTTTTTAATTAGAGTTCCATTATTGTTTACGAAATTGTTTGCCACACTGAAAGTAAGACTGCAAAGTGTTTATTCATAATTAAATATTAAAATAGAAATGCTATGACAGGCAGGTATTTATATTAAGAAAGAGTGTTGCTGACATAAATCAGCAAACTTTTTCTTTGCTGTTTAGTTACTGGGAAATGAAAATATGCACATGCATGCTTCTGGTAGTAATTAAAGATATTGGTGGGATATTTATCGCCAAACCAGAGATATATCTGAAATGTACAAAAGCTTTCGCACTTGGAGAAATTTAGCCAACTCTTCAAGAATCTCCAAGAGTTCAGTAAATACCTATATTTATTATTTTTAGTCACATAAGCACATGCAACCAATTTATAAATGAAGCACATATCACCAATTGAAAAAAATAATAAAGAGAGTAATTCAAACTATCAATGAATTTTGTGAAAAATAATTTACTCATTTTGTTTTTTTTAATACAAAGTGAAGAGTCTTTACTTCCTCTCAAACGTTTCGAAAATTCGGAGCGAAAATTCTCGGCCTCTTCTTTTATTGAAAAGGGCAAACGTAAAACTACCTTACCAACAGTGATTCTAGTTTAATCAATGGACAAATTCTAATCAAATGGAAGAGGGAGTGGGCTAGCCAAGTCACCTCCTCCCGAAAAGACAACAGGAAAGAAGAGAAAAACTTCGGTACTCAAAAACTGGTATACTCTGTGAACCTCATGACTTGGTAGCAGATATTAGTGATTAATCAGCTGTAGCTACTTTTCATTATTTGTTGGTTCAATGGCAACAGTATCTCTCAAGCGCGTAGTATGTTGCTTTTTGCAATTTGCATTCAACGGCTACAGATGTTATAGCTTCGTGACTTTGCTTATTGTGTTAGATTCTCTGTAATCTAAATAATTAAAAGAGAAAAACCGTTGGCGATAAAATTTCCCACCTTTTAGAATGGATCATGCACTGAAATAACGTTCATCCAGGTGCAAGAAAATAAACAGTATTCAAGTAAGTTTAATTTTTACGTTATTATTTCTTTATTTTAGGACACAACTGTTTTGTTAAGATGTTGAAAATGATATATAATTTCTACATTTTACGCTATTTTTTTTTTTTTTAGTGAAGCTAAATGTTAAAACAATACATATGGCTATTAAATCGTTAAGTACTCCATGTTCAGCTATAGTATGCTATTTTCATCAAATTAGTAGAATATTACTTTCCGGTAGATGTTGGCGTTCTATTAAAATATACGCTCATCGATTTCAAGAGACTGCTAAAAGTTGCCCTCATAATTTATTTACAATTTTATCCAAAATGTATAAATATATCATCATACAAGTCAGACATACCATGTTTAGCAATTTTCTGGTTATGAGTTGTACAAAAGTTTTTGAACCGTTAATGATTGCGGTAAAAGATAAAATATACATGGAACATCCATATACTGTGCCGTACAGCGGAAGTTGTCACAGTTTTTCAAGGGGAGTTCTCATTCAGGAAAATTCTATTTCTTACTGTTTTGAATCTTTTAGCCTGACAATCGTCACTTTTTATGAAAATTCAACAATAAGTAGCTAATAAACAATAAAATATTTTGATAAAAAAATATTGAATACAACATTTATCTGGAGTAAACAATTATAATAGCAAAAAATACTTCCAAAATGTATCAATCGGTTTCTAAAAGTAGGTCAAAATTTAAATTTTTAAAAAATAATGTCATATGATAGTATGGAAACAAGAAATTAAAAATACAAGCATTTTATTTTCATAAAAATTCTTAAAAGGTATAAAATAAACATGTAATTGCTTCAAGATACACACTAAAAATACAAACATTGTAAAAAAATAAATATGGTACATAAAATTTAAAAGTTTGTAGGAAGATAATTTCAGTAGTATATATAGATGAATGAAAAAAAATGGTACTTTCGCATTAAACGGAGTCCACCCATTTAAGTATTGGGAAAATGTAAAATTCCATTACGAACACAAACAGCAAACTTTATTCCATTAAGTACAAAAAGTTACTCAAGTACAGAAAGTTATAAAAATTTACAATTAATTTCCAGTCGCCACAGACTTCCAGAACTGGGTGATGTTTCTCAGGAGCGCGACGAAAGCATTGTTGCCAGCTGCCAATCGCCATATGTATTCCGCCAGATATGATTCCAAATGGTGACATGCTGTTCCTCAATGTTTTTGTTGTGCCACTTGGCTGACCCCCACAACCTCTCAACTTGCTGGGTACTTGCCCCTGTTTCCGGGTCCACGAAATTGTACTTTTGATTAACTTTCAAGTGAGCATATACCGCGTTTTCAAGTTCCTCTGTATTGTATCCCTTCCAACAATCATATAATTGTTGAGCCGGGTTCTACGTGCAGTTTTATCTGCTCCAAAAATGTTTTTGCACTCCTGTTCGGAACTCTGACTAGGAAACATCCTCCTGTTTCCCAGCACAAACCACTTAACACCC
>CAJRAI020000033.1:0-25000 GCA_907164885.2 Dolomedes plantarius
TCAGAAAGTGCGATTATAGGTTATTAATAATATTATCACATATATATATTCGAGAACGCAAAACATTTTCTCTCTTATCAGCGTAGGTTTGAAAAATAAACAAAAAATTTTCGAGGAAATATCTATTTGTTTTATTAGAAATATTTTTTGTAAACCTTGATTTATTCCATATTTTTGTAAACTAATATGGTAGCAACATACCTGCATTTAAAAAATTTTTTTAAGAGTTTTCTTTGAGGTTTTTCGAGGTCAAGTCAGACTTTAGACCTTGTGATACCTCACCTTAACCCTTCAGCGGGAGCAACTCCGTGTCATAGAAAATATATTAGGGATTTTCAGGAACAGGGATTTTTTTCGTTCTCGAAACTTAAAGAAACGGAAGAAAAGGGAAATTTTAGAATTCGGAAAAAAATTCAGTGAAAATAATATTTTTGTACCAAATTTATAAAATTGTTAATTTCGCGGTTGTTTTGGGACAATTATTTTTTATATTATCGTTTCGATATATAAAAAAATCGTTTTTTCATATTATAGTATCGTCCCGAACCACCTGTGGTCCAGGGACCACCAGTAAAGAACCAGCGGTCTAAACCAACGGACAATACAACACAATGTATCTTCAGATTCAGGGAACTTTTATTTCCATGGAATTTAAATGCTCGAAACACATAATCTAATCAAAATTACGTTATCATTTTTTTCCCGAATTTGGTGTTAGATTATTTTACATGATTTTGTGATCGGCATATAAAACAGCAAACTATTAAAAAGCTTCAGTACAGCAAAATTCGATGTTATATTATTATTCCGGGGTAAAATGACGCTTGATAAAATATCCGTAACTCTAATGGTAGATAACGTAATTGGATTACATCATTATGATTATTCTGTTACACGTCATAAGCTGTGACGTATGCGAAGAACAATCGGGCTCGCCGAAATGTACCCGAGACATGAAACGAAATTTGATTAACTTCATCCTTGAATCAGTTTTATAGAAGCGGTATTGGTTTACCCATTAATAGGTATATCCTCTTTCATTTCATGATTTCTGGAAGCGTTAAAGCAAAATTTTGAAGGGGAGCCAAAGGGAAATATTAATGAGGAAACTAAACTGAGGCAGACACCTCATTTCATCGCAAAAGTCTTCAGTTCACCACAATTAATGAGAATCTATGAAATTGCATTCCAATCATTAGTGATATTTAGAACTCTATTCTTATTTAAATTTCTCCTGAACTTTGGAGAGAGAACTTAGTTAGGCCTACATCCACCATAAATCATTCAGGTAGCTTAACTCTCATATTTCTGTGTATTGTTACCCCCCCCCCCTCCCCGGAAAAAAGGGGTGTATTACATATTGGTGTGATCTTAATTAAAATCATTTCTAGCACGTGTAACCAAAGTGACATCAGGAGTGGAGGAAAATAGAAATCATCCCTTTACATAATTCTTCCACTGCATCCATTTTTATTTCTCTGTTGAAAAATTAATTGCGTGAATCATGGAATTTTATATTTCATGGCGATATAATAGTGTAGATAATTTTACCTGCAGTTTGAGAGGCATTTCTTTTCTGTTTAAGACTTTAAACGTAAAAATACTTCACTAGTTATTCTAAAATATGAATATTTGTAATTCATTAAATGTCAGAAAAATATTAATTTTTTTTTTAAAAAAGAATTTATTTAAGTTATAAATGTCCATAGCAACTTCCTCTATTGATTTACTCGAAAGTTTTAATATGGAACTAGTACATACATTTTATACATACGTTCAAACACTCATGATTTAAAAGTACCATGCACACACACACACACACATATATATATATATATATATATATATATATATATATATATATATATATATATATATATATATATATATATATATATATATATATATATATATATATATATATATATATATATATTATTTTACAAATTCCGGTGATTTGGCCCCTAGAGCAGGGGCAAATAGACCACGGCCTCTCCAATACTTTAAATCAAGGGACTTAAAATTTGAAAGTGAAGGGCATACGTCAAGATTTAATACAAACATAGATTGACCGACACAGTCACCGAATCAGCCAGACCGATCTGGAAAAGATGTGGCAGTCCAAAGATCTAAAACATGGTGGCCGCAGCAATTTAGTTATATATATATATACTAGCGGCCCTTCCCGACTTTGTCCGGGTTGAACAAAATATTATACGAATAAATTTCCAGTTGATAGCCAATAAATTGTAAATCTTTTTTTACCTTAATAATAACCTAAATATTAACTTAAATTAATTTTATGTTAGTTAATAATTAAAATAATTTTTTTAAAAGAAAAAGGCGTGCCGGAGAACGGCTAGGTTCGAACCGCTAGCGTCAGAACAGAAGCCCACCACGATAGCACCACGATAAGGATCGTTGAAATCTTCGGAACAAAAAGCTGTAGAAGACAGTAGCGGAAACAATGGAGATTGTTAGGATTAAGCCCCTAACTTTATTTCTACTGATGAGATATACATAATATACAGCCTATGTCCATCTGGAATAATGTACCTATCAAACAGTGAAAGAATTTTTCAAATAGGTACAGTGGTTCTGAAGATTACCCTCCACGTACAAAATCGCTCTCTCTTTATATATATATATATATATATATATATATATATATATATATATATATATATATATATATATATATATATATATATATATATGTAATAATAACAATAGGTGTAGTCGTAAGTAGGTAAATAACTTGGCCGTTGAATCATCAATTTTGTAGTCAGGCTGTTTTCACATACAAGTGGCTGGCAAATGGAGAGAGTAACCGACTTCAACGCCATGGAAGGAGGCATCTGGCCACAAAATAGTGTTTAATTTACCGAAATGATGCTGGACATCTTCTAGTAGGATTATAACAAGTTTAATTCCACCGATGCCGGGCAAAAAGGCTCCGGCAGCGCAGAGCACTGCGAGATATGGACGGAGGCTCAACTTACGTCATGTTAGTTTCATGGTTCGAACACAAAGAGCACTGAATCGCGCAATTTCTTTCCCGAGTACGGGTCTATCAAACTTCTAATTTGTCAGAAACGGACACGTGATTAAATCGCGTCATATGAGGAGATGATCTCGCGATGCCCGTTATATAATGCTTATATAATGGTCCGCGCGTGCAACAGCTTTAGGGGAAAAATAGATTTATATTGGTTGAATTTAGGTCGCAATCCAAGGTTAAGGGGACGGTATTCTGTTGCAATAAAATAAACGAATTTGGAAAAAAGCATCTTAGGAGTATTTAAAAGGATTAAAATTTGTTTCATATATATATATATATATATATATATATATATATATATATATATATATATATATATAATACAACGCAGGGGATAATTATTCCACAATAATTAAGAGCCTACAAAAACATATAAAATTGTAACAATTCTTTTGGTCGAAAGAATGAAAATGTCATTTTATTGGGTAGAAAAATGAAACTGTTTGAATTACTAATTTCTCTCACGAGAAGTCTCATTAATGCGAGAAAACTAAGAACATTCAAAATGACTTTGTTTTTATGAAATTCCTTCTACATGCCTGGTCGTAATTTATGGTCTCAATGAATTAATCAGTCTTAGCTAATTATTTTTACTTTCATACAAGTGTTTAGAAGTTATTTACTATCATTTCGGTTGTTATTTTGTTAAGTCTGCACGCATTGTTTCACTCTAATAAAATTATCATAGTCTCAATTATTATTGTAATCGCTACACGGTCTTGATATCTGCAGATCATAAAAACTGTACAAAACAAACGATAATGTTTGTGATGGAAATACATTCATTCAGTAATTTTAACTGTATTTACATATATATCGAAAATGAAAGCAGCAATTTATTTTGCCGAAAAAAAATACCAAGCTTGGTCTGTTCTAGGTGTGAAAACTTTTGTCAGGATCTAATAAAATTTGACTTCAACCAATAACATTAAAAAGATGGGCGTTTATAAAACTGTAATCATTTCCCGAATAATAATTTATTAAAACCCGAAGCAATAACGATTAGTTGTCTCTTCTAACGTTATTTTATAAAATTATAAGTTTTATAATAGTTTAATGAAGCCAGAGCAACTAAACTTAGATAAAATTTATTTTCATGTGCTTAGAGGTAAGATTACAAATAACTGTAGGATCCTACTTCAAAAGGACATTTCATATTTTGTAATCATTCAATATTTTGTAAAAAATACTTTTTTTCGTTATGAAAGGGTTCATGACCTTCGTCACCAGGGGGCCCAAAAACTTCTAATTGATTACCGGTGACCATCTGACCTTATGCGTCAGAAGTCATATCATCTTTCGGTAGCCGCTAGATGGACTCGTGATGTTGAATCATGTTTTGAAAACAACTATTACCGTTTAGCGCGCATGTGTTTAGGGTCAATTTAGCTAGTTAATTCATTTATTCTTAGGTCATAATTTGAAATAGTGGGCTATACTTTATTGAAACGTTAATAACATTATTGAAAATTTAGAATATGCATTAATTAATAAAGGTGGAACGTTATTATATATATATATTATATTATGTATATATATTATGTGGACTTCTGTTACAACACTAGAAATCCCTACTTTTAGGCAATGGTGTTTTAAATGCTAGGGTACTCAGCTTTTTCATGATCATATGCTACTCTACAAGTATCCTTTCAAAATTGTCGAGGTGTTTAAAATAGTATGGTATGTGGAGAAAAAACAAATATCATTCTTGGTATCATTTCACTTCAGTACATAATACCCAGTTGCGGGGTGATGAGATCAGTAAATGGGGAAGTTATGCGTTCAAATTGTGGATGTCAGAGGAATGCTACGAATCTAAGGGCTTGTATACGTGCAGCGAACGAAGCCAGAACGAAGGGTAACGGACGAAGTGGTTAGCTTAATTCATACATAGCAACCTGCGAATTGGTTTACCTTTATCACAGTCCCCTCACTGGATGATGGTACATCAATGCAGCTCGGGAATCTTCGTTGGGCGTCGTTGGATGGATGTGTACGGTGCCTATAGTTCAACTTGGATTTCATTTATTTATTTATTGAAAATAAATGGTCAATTAAAATTAAAGGTCATTTTGAGTAACACATTTATTTTCGTTGTTATTTATCGGAAACTGAGCCCCGCAATAGAGTATGCATTCACCACAACAATTCACCTGAACAAAACAGTCAATCGGCTGCAAAAGAGTTCGGCGTGGGAATGTGGATGGCCAACCAATTCGATGATCAGTCCATTTTGGTTCGTGGTCGTTCGTACCTTACGCCAAGTATCGCTTTAGAAAAGGGTGCAGTTGCATTACGCAAATGAACCCTTCGTGATCGATATATTCCAACGTGTGTGTGTGTGTGTGTGTGTGTGTGCGTGCGTGCGTGCGTGCGTGCGGGCGTGTATCTGTGTGTAATACCCAGCAGCTGTAGCCATTCGTTCTGTTGTCGGGTCGAAAGGAATTTCAAAACTGTCTTTATTCTGGACGAACAATGACGACGTTTTGAAGTATGTCACAGCACACATAAAAGCACGTGTAAATTCTGGACCTGCCGGAGTATTTAGCTACGTTACATCTTGATGGAAGGAGAAAGGACGCTGCCAGTGACTTAGTAGCGATAGAGCTACACGGGACAAAATAGTGCGGAGATGACGCAAAGCATGGATGGGACAACATCAACATACGAGGACAGTCACGAAAAAAGCCCGCGCAAAAACATTTGCTTTGGCTTATAGGAAAGGGTTCATGACCTTCGTCAACAGGGGGCCCAAAAACTTCTAATTAGTTACCGGTGACCATCTGACCTCGTGCATCAGAAGTCGTTTGATCTTTCGGAAGCCGCTAGATGGACTCGTGATGTTGAATCATGTTACTTTTACCGTTTAGCGCGCGTGTGTTTAGGGTGAATTTAGCTAGTTAATTCGTTTAACCTTAGGTCATAATTTGAAATAGTGGGCTATACTTTATTGAAACGTTAACGGGAAAATTTAGAATATGCATTAATTAATAAAGGTGGAACGTTATTATATATATATTATATTATGTGTATATATATATAGTGCGTGCGTGCTTGCGTGTGTGTGTGTGTGTGTGTGAGAAATGATAACTGTAGTGGAGCTTTCGGCAAATGGACGTGGTTGAATGGACGTGGTTCAAACGGAGCGATGAACTCGCAGTGTTCCATAATCCGGGTTTTAGTCATGGCGGAGTAGTCATCGGACCAGAGCAGGCGAATAGAGAGAATAGAAAGCTGTCGCGGCCGGTTGCTCTGGAGAAATCATAGACAGAAAATGTCGAGGAACATAGGCAGGGAGTCGAGTGTGAAAAACGTACTTCCATCGTCTTAAACTTATTTTATTCTTGGATCACTCACTGGACAGCTTACAACATTAGTCGTGCTTTATACCTAGGCACACAAATGCACAGACTGTGGTCATTTCGGAATTTCACAGTTAGACGGACACATTGAGCAGCTAGCCGGGGGGGGGGGCGCTAGCGCAAATTGACAGCAGCGTAAAATTTACATCTTTCCTACATGGGAGTAGGCGCACAAAAGCTCTTAGAATCGCTGAGAAAGCGCGCGGAACTTTAATTGTTCTAAACTCATCACCTGACTATGGGGCGTCATATGGTGTGCTGTTTCTCGAACGTTCGACCAAGTTCGATCTTATATAACTGTTATATAACGTGGCAGCGCGTGCCTTATGGGAAAAACTAATAGATTACTTTGGTTGGATTTGAGGGGTAATGCTTTATTGCAATAGTATGTAAGAATTTCGGATTAACGTTTTTAATGGTAATGCAAAGGTTTGAAATTTATGTCATATATATATATAATATATTTCTTTATTTCTTTATTTGTTTATTTACCAACTGTCTGCGCCTTTGTATCAAATCTCCCTTGCATTCCAAAAGACGAAATAATTTTAAGCCAAGTATCGTTTCAGAGATGCATGCAATGATATAATGCCATCCGGAACAATAATTTTTATATTTCTTTTACTTACATTTGATAGTTTTTAAAAATCATTTAATGCCTATATATTGAAGATATATCTTTGAAATAAATAATATTTTTGAGTACTATTCCAAAATTTGAGGGAAATCATTTTTTTTTTTTTTTGCTTGTTACTCGTATATCAACTATCCTTTTTTTACGAAGGTTCAAATGGCACCAGGAAATTTATTATCAAATTTTCTACTTAAAATTTATAATTTTTTTGGTAAATGTGTTCTTATATCCAAACTCTTTGAACTTTTAAAACAATTAAACAATTTTTGTTACGATCTCTGATTTTTTTTTTTACATGCAGCCTGAGATTGCTACATTTTTCTCTGTTTATTAGACATAGGAACCCTGTACATAAATAGTGTTCGGCGTCCCTGAATCGGTTAAGAACTACTGATGTATTATAATTTATGATATCTCTATTCGTAAATTTTCAGAGATAAATGGCTTACTTATTTCTCTTCAAAAATCAAAATGTTTTGATTTTTTTTTAAACTTCAGCTGCCTTGTTTTTAAGAGGATAGTAGACATTACAAAGTGATTTTTGAAATTTTTTACTCAAGGTATTACATTTTGCATATATATATATATATATATATATATATATATATTCCTTAAAGTATATCTATATCAAACACCTTATAAAATTTTATAAATATTTTTTTTAAAAATTCATATTTTAAAACTTTAAATTATTTTTTAAACGCTCCTTGCGATCCAATTTTGAACACCCTCCCTTAATTTTCAAAGATAAATGGTTTACTTATTTCTCTTCAAAAATTAAAATTTTTTAATTTTTTAACTTCAGCTGCATTTTTTTAAAGTGGATGGTGGACATTACAAAGTGAAATCTTTTCCCGTTTGAAATTTTTTCCCGTTTTTACATAACTTTATTTCAATACATTGGAGAAGTCTTTATCATAAAGTTTTTAATATTTCATTTAAAATTATGACGCAAGGAGCATTTGAAAAATTTTCAAATCTGGAAATCACTCGTTTTGAAAAAAAGCCATTCAAAAAAGTTTTTTCACTTTCCTGTCATACTTACTTTTCTAAAGCAAACAAGTTTTCATTTTACATTTCACTAAACATTTTAAATGTATTTTATTCCAATATTTACATATTTTTAAAATATTAATACACCAAAAACAATTTCAATCTTTGTTCATTTTTTTGGGGGTAATTCGGAAGTCCACCATCCCCTTAAAATTTAATATAATGACTACATTTTAAGGGGGCTTGACATTATAATGACATTATAATGACTATATTATAATGACTACATTTTAAGGGGGCCTAAAAGGTAGAAAATCTTGTGAGCCCTAATATTTCATGTATATATTTTTTTCGTTTTTTTTTTTTGGGGGGGGGTATTTCGGAAGTCCACCATCCCCTTAAAATTTAATACAATGACTACGTTTTAAGGGGGCTTGACAATATAATGACTATAATGACTACATTATAATGACTACATTTTAAAGGGGCCTAAAAGGTAGAAAATCGATCAATTAGACATAATTTAGGGGAGAGAAAAATTCTTCTTGTGATCTCAAATATTTTCATGTATATATTTTTTTCGTTTTTTTTTTTTGGTAATTCGGAAGTCCACCATCCCCTTAAAATTTAATATAATGACTACATTTTATAACGACTTTCTGCCTCAAATCTAGGATTTGAATCCCGTTGAAGAACATCCTGTAAAATGACTAAAAGGTAGAAAATCGATCAATTAGACATAATTTAGGGGAGAGGAAAATTCTTGTTGCGAGCTGAAATATTTTCTAACTAATTCGGGCGTATCGGTAAAGAGTAGGGCACAGAGTATTTCTTGTACTTTCTCCTAGGCATGATTCTTCAATTAAATGTTTGGAATCTTGAATACGTTGGTCATATCCAAACATATAAAACAGTAATTATTAACGCAATTACATGAATAATTTACCAATATATGGCGCGAAAAAAAGTGGAAGTATATGCAATAACTTTGACGTGCAACGTTCACGGGAGAATTAAATTCCTTTCCGTGCTCAATCGACAGCTTCACGCTATCACGTAATTGCACCATAACTAATAAAACCCGGAAATGTTGGAAATCAAAGATACGTATATAGTATATACCAGTTGGTAATTACCGGAACGCATTCTCGATGTACGATTTGCGGGAATTTTGATCAAAATTGCGGAAATATTCCACTGATTGCTACACATTTCAAATTCTCACTGGGTTCTTTTCATACCTTTTCCGGAGTGAAAGATAATGATTTTGCGTTTCTCTATTTTCTTAAATCCAATTTCACAGGAAAGTTCTTAATTAAACGTTCAATTATTATTTCATGAATTCGCGAGGCAATTTATCGAGCAAATTTTCGGCACTCTTTTCCTGTTGCCGACAATGCTGTAAAGTGTTATCAAAGAAATTTTATAATATGGATTATCGAATGAATGAAATGATCTTTGTATTTTCCCATGAATTGGTTTTCCGGACATGAGATTTAGTGAAACCCCTCATTTATGTTAGATTACTAATAGAAAAATAATGCATATATATATATATATATACACGAGGGTTAAGTCATGGCAACTATTTTTTTCTTGTAGATATGTGAACGGATCAAAAACGTATATGTGTCGTGTGGAAGTTCTGCAGGCATAGTGTGTATGCAGAACAACAGATGGCTCTGTGATAGCTGGTAGTAGCGCAGCGAGGGCTCTGAAATCAGTCAGTTGGTGAGTGTCGTGCGAGATGGAAGTAACCCTTGTTGAGCAGCGCGCTTACATAAAAATAGCCGTTGTCCGAGGGAGAAATGCGATGGAATGTCACAGTGAATTAGCAGAAGCCCTTGGGAATAATGCCCTACCATATCGTACAGTAGCACTACATTGAGGGTCTTTAGGCCCAGGTTTGTAATGTCAACTTTATGTGTACTGTGTTATCATTCTTTTGCACGGTGAAGGCCATATTTCCCTGTATACTACCGTAATAAATTAGAGTGTTACGATATTTCAGTACTATTCATTGTCCACACATGTAGTTAAGACCTTGTCCTTTCGTCTGTATATGTCACATTTTCCAACCGGACTGGTATCTTCAAGAAAAAAAAATAGTTGCCATGAATTATGCCCCAACCCTCGTATATATATATATATATATATATATATGTGTGTGTGTGTGTGTGTGTGTGTCTGTGTGTGTGTCAGTAATAAATTAAATATTATGCCGTCCATTCAAGCATTTAAATTCCCTTTCCTAAATCCAATCCCCAGTAACATTACTTTATCGCTTAAAAACCCATAACAACAGAACTTCCCATAACATAGCAGGAGTTGCATTCCTACGCGTGTATACGTCTCGAGAAGAAGTGTGTTCACATTTCGAGCCCCGATTTTCTGCCGACCGTACAAAATAACAGCCACGTTTTTTTCGCCTCTCGCGCTTAATGTTGAAAGGTGATATTCACTTCGCTCCGAGCTGTCGTCTGCAATGGACGTACTTTTTATCGCTCTAATAAAACGATTCGAACCGACTGCTTCAAAATTTTAATGCCTATCAGGCTGAGTCTAGCTCCAGCCAAGTAAATATGAGCTAGTTTGCCTTTTCAGGTTGCATTTTAAGGAAGAATGTAATGGATGTATTTCGCAAACAAACAAACACACACACACACATATATATATATATATATATATATATATATATATATATATATATATATATAATAAATTTAATATAAGCTTTTCACGTAGAAATCGTATCTAAGATGTTATACAGGGAAAAAAATTTTCATTTCTTTTTAATTAGTATAAGAAGCAAGCCTAGCAATCCATTAAACTAAATATATATATATATATATATATATATATATATATATATATATATATATATATATATATATATAGTTTATATCCTTTCAACTAAATTTAATTGTTTTTCTCTCCATTCCAGGTGCTACATCCGCCACTGGTTTTAATTTAGTGCCTCTCGCATTCTTATTGAAATCTTCAGATGCTGGAATAGAAACAATAACACTCATTTTAAATAGAAAATTTAATTAAAAATCAGAGGTGTGTTTTTAAATGCACAAACATGAAAATACTTGGCGAAGAATTTTAATTAGATCTGGAAATTTCTATATTTTTTTCTGGAACAGAAAACTGTTTCTCAAACAAGATTTAATTCCGTACGTTTTGAAAGGAATGTTTCCCAACCAAGAAAATCTTCGACATCATTCGTGCCATTATGTTCGGAGAGATTAAATTTTAATAAATTATCAAGTCCTAAAATGCGCGAAACTGGAGGTATTCGGTGGAGAATTAACGAAAAAAAATATACTCTAGAAATATTCTCCTGCTGTAATGCGTTAAAGGAATATTTAAACCACGTAAAGAAAACACTAGCAACTGAAATGGTAAAGTACATATTCAATCCATTTTATAAAAGTAACGTAACATTGTGATATTTAACAATGAACGTTTATAATACAATTCATGAATTCAAATACGAAATTTCCTTTACATTTCTTGGCCTTTATAACGGTTGTTCAAATTGGAAGATAAAAGGAGGCTTTGAGTGGCATTTCAATTCTTCCTCTGTTTTATTTATTTTCTATTACTGTGCTTACTTAATAAATTTTACACTGAAAAATAATCTGCGAGAATATTCTTAAATACTCTATAATGTTCATGTAAATTTAGTTTAAGATATTCTGCAGTTGCGCTTGGCTGAATATTCCCGTTTTAACGATGTCCTTTTACAAAAAGCTCTATCTACAGACGTTTGACAATGAGCATATAAAGAAAATCACGTGACCTGTATCAAAATGTACTTCGCACCTGATTATAAACAAGTTTCAAGTTGGTATTTTTGATATAGTCAGGTTTGCGTTTTATGTATTAGGTCGGATTGATATAGTTTTATGTAATAAATGCTTTATATTTCGCATACAGTTTTGAAGAACATGAAGAAGTTTAGATGAATAACGCTTTTTACTTATCTTAGGCAAGTTTGTTGATTGGTTCGCTGCAACCACTTCTTTAATATATATATACTAGATGAAAACCCGCACTTCGCTACGGAGTACATTCAAACTAAATACAACGGTCAATGTATGCAATTAATGCCAAAAAAATAAATATATATATTTTTAATGAATGCGACGATCAATGTATACAATTGAGGTAAAAAATATATATATTTATAAAAAAATCGTAAGGGATATATATTTTTTTTAATAATATCCAATCGTCTGTTGCATTAGAAAGAAAAAAAAAATTTGTCTATTTAGTTTTTATACACGTGACAATAAAATTATTTAAACTACCAGAAAAAGAAATCACGTGATCGGCATTTAATACATTAAATTCTAAAAATTAATCTTTAAAAATTCACCAAAACTCAGAAAATCGGGTTAAAATGAAAGGTTTGAAAAACATTTCATTTTAAAGGAATTTTTATGATCTTTCTCGTGATATAAATTTTAGGTACTTATTATAGTTGAAACTAATTATAGCTGAAACTTGGCAGCTTTTTACCCTTGGCGCAATATCCGCCCGCCAACACCTAATTTAACAGTGGCAACCTATTTTCTAACCGGAAGTTATAAACAACATTTCCAGCAATAGCATGTTTAAAAATTACAAATGTGTGGAAAACATGTCAGATGAAAAACAAGATTTCGATTATAAATAATTTTAGCTTTAATTAAAAATTGCGTACTCATGACAAAACAGAAATGCATGAAAAATATTCAAAATGAATATGTTAAAACAACCGCAAAACTTTCGAAGCTTCAGACTTAAGATGCTAAAATTTTGCATGGTGGTTACTCCTAAGTCTTACGTGTTCACTAAAAGATATTTTTAAAAAATTGCAAATTTTAAGGATGTTAATGGGGCTTAAACCCCCTCCCCATTAAAATACATCCAATGTATCTCTTGAACAAAAGGGTCCAGGAAGTTGAAATTTTGTATGGTGGTTCCCCTTAAGCCCTAGGTGCACACTAATAAATCTTTTTTTTAAAGTTCAAATTTTAAGGGGTTTACCCCCCGTCCCCCCAAAAAACCCCACTGTTTCTCTGGAACCATAAGGCCTGTGAAGCTGAAATTTGTTTGTTTGGTTTCCCTTAAGCCCTAGGTGCACGCCAATATTTTTTTTAGTTCAAATTTTAAAGAGTTTAGCCCCCTCCCACAAAAAAATAAATAATTAAATAAACCCATTGTATCTTTGGAACCATAAAGCCTGGGAAGCTGAAATTTGGTTGGCTGGTTTTCCTAAAACCCTAGGTGCACACCAATAAATCTTTTATTATTTTAAATGCAAACTTAAAAAAAGTTACAAAAACAGCTTAAAAATTTAATTTTAATAAAACCTAAGAGGAATTTTTCAAAAATCTTTCTTACTGCTCCCATACACCATGAGAAGAATCGCATGCAATTTTTCAGCCCTTTATGTCCAGCGGTTTGGTCTGTGCTTTGTATGTCAGTGAGTCCGTGAGTCAGATACGGAAATGTTTTATATATATCATTTGTTTTTAATTAGCATAAGAACCTAGCCTACCTGTTCATGCCAGTTTATACCTCTCTCTTACGTTAAACAAATTTCAAAAACTACTTTCAAGAGCCAAAAACTACTTCGTGCTGATTCTTTTCCCGTGTTTTATACTTGAACGAGCCAACCCAACATCTTATTTGAAAGAGCGGCCTTCGGCTTTATTCAAAATAAGTGTTAGCCACGTCATCTTTATAGAACAACCTCAAACAGAAAGAATTTAAAACGAAATCAATAAAGAAATTTGGCAGGTCGGATGAAAAGAATTTAAAGCCATGATCAGGCACATCTTTGAAAAAAAAACAGTCTGTGGTAACATACAAATAAAGTATCTACATGGCTTTTGTAACGTTAGATTAATTTTGTGTGTATTACCCCAACTATGTAAACTCAAACTTCTCTTAAACGGCCATATTTTGTTGAGAACCGATAGCAGACTCCATAAAACGAATGCTATGTAAGAAACCTCTTTTCAACAGCCACCCCTCAAAACGGAACCATCATTTGCCGCAATAAAGAAGTTTCTCTGTATTGTAACGTAGTCAATAATAAGACAAGCGTTTCGCTTCAATTACTTTACTACGCTGCCTTAAACACTACAACTACAAAAAGCAAGTATGTACAGCGAGTTAGAATTTACAGTTAGATATGTCAGGACGGCTTCGGGTTCACCGACAACTCGGCCTATCAGGCCGAAAGACCAGGAGAGCTGCGTCCTCTCTGGCACTCAAAACCGATCTCTTCTTGCGGAGTATTGGGGGTCTTCTTTTATACGGTCGGCGAATTCAAAAGCGTCCTCCTGCGTTTTAAGTGCTCGTAAGTGTCCAAAGTTTATGGGATTCCACATGTCGCTATAGTGTCAAAATTCTGGAGAGCCCTCGAACCACTCTGGTATTTATGCCTTTTATAACGCCAGAACCGCATATTACACAAAATTTATGGCCTCTTATCCTAGAGTTTATGAGACCGCTCAGTTTAACATTTCGCCGATAGATGACATGTTCATGTTGAGGGGTAGGAACGAGCATCACAGACTTATATAATTACAATTTTCGTGTAGTAATGGAGACAACGTAACAGTATGCACATATAATAATTCTCGTATTGTTTTACATATACAAGCCGGGATATTTTGAAATAATCTCATGACCTAAAAAGTAACAGCAAAGTAGAAATATATCCAACGTTTCATTCATTACATTTTCCAAAGGATGAAAAAAAGCATAGATTTTCGGCATACATTTTCTCATGACATTACTCTATATAAGATGTTATATTACACAAAACAGAGGGAAATTTTTTTCTTGCAATTTTTCCCATCTAGAAGTTTAGGAAATTAATTATGTATATGAACATAGCCTATAAATTAACATTTCAAAGAATACATAGCCACAATTCCATTTCCTAGTAATTTTAAATACCTATAGCAGTTAACATAATAGGCGTTGCTTTTCAGTGGTACAAATAATTCAGAAGCACAAAAAAAAACAATGTAAAACTCATTTTTTACGTAGTTATATTTATGTTGTCATTATATTTAGTATAAAGAACCACTTCCTGTATTGTCAGCAATATTTATGACACTAAGAACCTGGTTGCCATTTTTCTTTACATGTACAAGCATTTATTATTTAAATAATAATTAGATTTGAATACTACATTCTCAGAACTAAATTTATATTTTACACTTAATGTAAATGCATTTCGTTTATGAATCATTTATAAAATTAAATCAAACTCACAAATTCAAGCACCGAAACTTCGTAAAATGCCGATTTTTACGACTGCATACAAGTTAAAAGAAAGCTGAAAATAATTCTTAACTAAATTATGACGCACCTAAGAAAAAGCCGGCGTGACTATAATTTATGTCAATTTAATATTTCAATATATGTTTAAATATTTCTCTTCCTTTTGAGAACTAGGAATAATTTATATCTAGCATATTTTCAATGAATGTATCTGGAAAGAATTTAAAATATTCCTCTATTTTTTTTCCGAGTGTTCAAGAATGTATAGTAGTTTCGCTGGCAGTACTGAAATAACATAAACACTGCCACACGGTGCTCATGAAGAATTCAGCCATCTGGCTCTCTTGAATAATGGAAATACAGTTTCTCGCAAAACCAAATAAATGGCCTTTAAAAATGTAAAATATCCAAATACCTGATAAAGAACAGCAATTTAGTTGCTCTTCATTCAAGAATGTTTTGCTCTTTTGTATCTAAAATGGGATATGAAAATTTTGCATGCAAGGTGCGCAATTTACATTTTTATTTATATATATTTGTTGTTTATTTATTACGTTTCTTGTAATGTTCCTGCCCGTGCACTTACGTTTTCATTCTAGGCATATTTTTTTTTTACAAATGTATTCATCTGAAGATTTTATTTTTATTTTTATAAAAATTATTATTTTTTCTTGTTGAAAGACTTGCAAATATATTAATGAATATTCTTGGAGACTGACTTTCTATTTGTTTTTAGCTGCAGATAGTCAACATTGATTTTATATATCATTTTTTAAATAGAAATCTTCATCGCGAGCAACATTAAGGTAAATGCACCTATAATGGGCCATTATAGGGACATGGTCCAATATAGGTGCATTTACCTTAATAAAAATTTTCTTTTTGAGTATACACAGTAGATAATATCTATCTATCAGAAATATCAGGCTTTAACAATTAAGTCATTAACCGTCTGGCTTCCCAATATTTCTGAACAGTATATATAAAACTACTAGCTGAAAAACCGTACTTCACTACGGAGTACATTCAAATTAAATACAACGGTCAGTATATACAATTAATGACCAATATATATATATATATATATATATATATATATATATATATATATATATATATATATATATATATATATATATATATATATATATATATCTGTGTGTGTGTAAAATATAAACAATAGAAATAAACAAAAATAAAAATCAAGCATAGACTGTTAAATAACTTTAGCAAAAAACATATCCTGCAAAGAAAACATTTTCAATACATGATAGCGCAGAAGCTTCATATCCTCATAATGAAAACAAATACATAATCCAACAGAGATAGATAAAAATAATACAAATATAGACAAGAAACAAACAGAAATCAAGCACTCTGGGCATCCACGCACCAACGGCAAGATTCTGTATAAGTGCCGGAACTGAACCATAAAAACTCGGGGCCTTGGGATGTTTTTTGGGCTTACCTGCATCCTATTCAGAAAGTTCCCCTTGAGGTAACTGACATGGTCAGGCCCCCTGATGAAGAGACCTGTCGGTTACCTCTATTGTTTTATGGTTCAGTTCCGGCACTTATACAGAATCTTGCCGTTGGTGCGTAGATGCCTAGAGTGCTTGATTTCTGTTTGTTTCTTGTCTATATTTTTATTATTTTTATTTATCTATGTTGGATTTTATATATATATATATATATATATATATATATATATATATATATATATAAAATCGTAATAGTTATTTTTTTGACAAAATAATGTAGAAGAAAATATTCTAATTAAATCTAATAGAACATACTAACGAATACAGTACAGTTAATATAGTACAGTTTGAGTAACATTTCTTTTACTGTATTTATCCAAAAAAAATATTAAATGTCCAATCGTCTGCCGCATTAGAAAGAAATTTTTTTTTGTCAATTTATTTCGTTGTTACGCACGTGACGATAAATTAATTTAAAGTATCACAAAAAGAATAGAAACCACGTGATCAGCATTTAATAAAGTACATTCTAAATTTAATATTTAAAAATGCACCAAAACTCAGAAAATGGAGGTAATGATTCGAAAAGAATTCATTTTAAAGAAATTTTTAGATATTTCTTGTGATATAAATTTTATAACCCTCCGATTATTATTTTAAATGCAAAATTTAAAGAATGTTACAAAAACAGCTTAAAAATTTAATTTTAAAAATCTAAGAAGAATTTTTCAAAACTCTCTCTTAGTGCACCCCTACACTATAAGAAGAATCGCCATGCAATATTTCAGCCATTTAAGTCCAGTGGTTTGGTTCCGTGCGTTATATGTCAGTCAGTGAGTCAGTTACGGAACTGTTTTATATATATAGATTAAGTGCACGTGTCAATGAGGTAACTGTCCATCGAGCGTCCAGAATTACAAATACAGCTAGCCTGGAGTTCCTTTAGTCCAAGTTTTAAAAAAATGGGCATTGAGACAATCGTTTCCTGTTAAAAGACGGAAAGTGGCAACAGTATATAATGTACAAGTCGTATAAAAATGAACAGTTTCTTATTAAAAAAAAAGAGTAATACAGTGAAACTTCCTTATAACGGCCAGTAAAGATTACAAAAAAACATAAAGTGGCTGTTATGAGAGGTTTCAGTGGTTAAGGGTTTTCTTTTATAATATTTTCTATATGGAGTCTTAAACCTATTGTGAAAAAAATACGGATTTTTTGAAGGGTGGTTTTGACTAGAGGAGGCCAGCTAGAGTTTTACTGTATAATCATCTGAAGTTTTTTTTTATTTTTAGATTTTATAAAAAAATATTTGGAGACTGTCTTTCTTCTATTTTTTTTAACTTTAGATAGTCAAAATTTGGGATTTATTTTCAATAAAAATTTTAAAAATGCAATTAAAAATATAAATAATATAGGCAGCGCAAACTAGCCCTAGAATTTTAAAATTTTAACAAAACAAAATTTTACCAGACCGTTTGCCCGAGTTGAGTTGGGGCAAATCAGTTAAGCTGTTAAAAATTTATGTATCGAAGTATGTATTCTAAATCACTTTGATATCCGAATTAGAATGTATCGTTTTAAATCTCGTGATACTTTTCAGATAATGCTGCAATGAGATTTATTTAAATTCTCTGGGACTTCTAGAGGTAATTTTCCATTACCAACATTCATAGAGAAAGACCACTTGAGACGAATAACTTTAAATTGTCTTTTGCTATTCAAATTATTGATATTTAATAAATATAGATATTTTTGTATTGTTGTTTATCCGATTACAGAATTTTGTTGGAGTAAATAGTTTCCCTTCTCGCTCCACTAATGACGCACATCTCGCTAGATATGCAACGAACTATGGTCCCAACCACATCGCGGGTATTATAAGTCAACATCATGCAGACAAAATTAATACTTAAGGATGCTATGTACAAAGTAAAAAAATCGTATTTCCCTTTTCCCTCTCTGGCAGTCTCTTGTGATGGGAAGAGCCCAGTTGACAGTTCGAGAATTCAACCCCCCTTAAGATTGACAATTTAAGGGATTGTAATGGCTCTCTCTATATGCGCTGCCCCCCAAATTTTTAATTTAAATATATTTTTGTCAACTATTTACAGGTACATAAATGCCGATAATCCAATAAAATTGGTATTGTCAGATAGCCTGAACTTTTCTGCAAAGCGCTACAGGATTCATTTTATAAATTTCGTCCACCGAAGGAATTTATGAGCGTTTAAAACACACTATACCAGATTTTTCCACGAATAATTTAAATTTTAAAATATTAATTGCATTTTTTTTTAAACGAAAAACGTACACAAATATAAAATTTCTTTCTCTATGACGGAGTACAATTTAAAAAAACATCAAGTCGGCAATTCGTGGACAAATTTTCTCTATAGGTTAACATTGAGGTGAGCGAATCCAATGGGGTTAGTACATAGCAGCCTTAAACGCTGTATATAGGGAAAAGAATATCTCCAAATAACTAAACTAAATTAGCTCTGTGGCGAATAACGTCAGCCTATATTTTGGTATCCAGTTGATTGTAACTGAATCGATACACACATTTTCGCATTGTAGGAGTAAATAGCTCCCCTTCTTTTTCCATTAATGACGAACATATCTCCAGATGTGGTCTAATGTGCTCAGCATAAGGACGGGTATTGTAAGTTAACATCATGGACGTCGATACTTTGACGGTGGATTCAAAGGAAGCGATTTCTCTAATTCTCTACACTAAATTTTACAAGCCTCAAACGGAGAGCATCAAATTACGTAAGACATGAACAAAAATGTCGTTAAGAATGTCAAAAAAATGTCGTTTTAAGAATCTCCAAAGGAAAATTATTGACCTCACCTTATGTTTGTGTAAACAAACATAAAAGAAAATAATGTATTATGAAAATAAGAACAATCAAAACTTCGTCATACCAAGAACAAAAGAAACTGCAATTGTAGCTCTCTTACCCTGAAAATCATATCCAATGAAAGAAATTATGAAAGAATAACAAAATAAACAATGAAATTATGAATGATTCTGAAATTAATCCCATTTATTGCAAAGACCACAATTTAAAATATGACTGGTCTATATTTATATGCGAATGACTAAATTTCCACATATTACCTAATAATTTACCTTATCTCTGCATTTATCGGATATAGTTTATATATTGAAAGAATTATTGAAAAAATGTTGAAAGAACTTCTAATTAATCATGACGCAAAAGAAAAATAGGATTAGTTTTCAAATCGAATCATTTTTCTACTGACATATCATCTGTATATATATCATGTTCACGTTTCACCTTTGTATGTATAAATATATATATATATATATATATATATATATATATATATATATATATATATATATATAGATATATATATAGATATATATATAGATATATATATAGATTTATAGATAGATTTATAGATAGATACATAGATAGATAGATAGATAGATAGATAGATAGATGTAATATACACATTATATCACGTCTTTAAACTATAACCTGAAAAGAAAAACTAGCTCATATTTATATGTCTGGACTTCGACTCAGACTGAAAGGAATATAATTAAATTTGGAAGCAGTGGGGTCGAATCGTTTATTAGAGCGACAAAAGTATATCCGTCCATTTCAGAAGGAAGGCTTCGAATTATATCACCTTTCAACATTAAACGCGAGAGGCAAGGTACATGTGACTCTTAGTTGTAGGGTCAGCAGATTTTGGGACTCGTGACGCTAACCCACTCCTGATTCCAGACGTATACACGTGTAGAAATGCAAAAGGCATGCGATTCATGTTAAGTTCTGTGGCTAAGGGTTTTAAAGCGATAAATTGATATTACTGGGGATTGGCTTTAGGAAAGGGTTTGGTTTGGAGCGCTACGGTCAACTTTTTGCTACACGAGGGCTAATTAGAACGGGACCTACAGTTTAAAGCCGATTCCGAACGGCTGCAAACATCCATGCCAACAGTGGGTTTCGAACCCACAGGATCTGAACCGAATACCAGCGCCCTAGCCAGGAAAGGGAGTTTAAATGCTAGAATGGAGGACATGATATTTAAGTAATATAGATGCATACATACATACATACACACACACACATACACATACACACACATATATATATATATATATATATATATATATGTGTGTGTGTGTGTGTATGAGTGTGTGTATGCATGTATGTATGTATGTATGTATATATAGTTCTAACAGTTCTTTTTTCTTTAAATACTATAAATATATTTTTCTTCTTATAAATAAATAAAAGAAGAAATTAATGAAGTAGATTTAGTCTGAGGAAGAGAGGACAGTGTTTCAAACCTACGGATTATTTTTTTACCTAGATTATTGGACAAACATATCGCTAATGCTCCCGTCCAAAAATACGCCAGAAACGAAGTGAATATTTCCATACGACTAGCCAAGAAAATACCATCTGATCCGAATATTTACATTGGCATCAGCGACATTGCTTATGAAAATTTTTTTATAAAAATATATGTATGGAAAATGTCCTTAATGTCTTGGCAAATGACAAATGAGAGTTCCCGGGCAAAACAATGCATTTTTATACAAAAATGATGCAAAATATGAATTCAAACATTTTTTAGACGTTTGAATTTTTTTTTTTTTAAATGAAAAATGCTTCTTTCTGTCGTGGTATTTTCAGTTTAAAATAAGTTTCTGCGAGAAAAACAAATATTCGATACAAAAATAGCATTTTGAGACAGGTTGTGAGATAAATTTTCTGTGTGCATATTGAGTACGTGTTAGAGGATTTATACTACCGATCATTTTTATGGATGCTAATGCTGTAAACAGCCTTAATTTTTATATTCTGACAACATCCCCTTTTATAGTGCGTTTCTGAAACCGTAATATGTTTATTTTTCCTGACTTCCATTGTTATTTACTCCTTCTTCAATCACAATATTGTATAAATTTATAAGTGCTGCAAAAATAATATGCTGGAATTAGAAATTTATACTATAGATTTCTTGTATAACCTTACATGTCATTTTGAATGCATGTATCTATCTATTGTGGCGTATTGATCGAGGTAGCGATCGACTCAACTAATGTTACAGCCAAGTAAATTAACACTCCATCGTGCGCGTTGATCTGACAGATACACGCGTGTCAATATCTCTGCTTTTGTCTCCTAAAACATGTTCTTACGACCTTGACCTTATCAGTATCTGTCCATCTGACCACCTGCTCCTATGGAATGCAGTTACGACCAGTTCCGTGTAGGAGTATTTCCCGTTTTGAAGATAGTTTGAAATTTGTATCTGTTAGATACATGCGCCCGATAACGTTTGTGTCTTGAAACTTTACGGAAGTATCAAGATTCCCTGTACGTTTTTGATTTATCTTCTCCCATGACGAGTACTAAGCGCTTTTTAGACTTGAATAATCAAAAAGACCTTGAGCTAGTTCATAGTATTCTATTTAGTGATGGAAATTAGGAATTAAATGCTGAAGAATTTGATGAAAGTGATGATGACGAAGAAGATATTTTAGAAACACGTGAAGTTGATTTTGATAGCAGTGAAAGTGATTATAATGACTCAGAACTCGATTATGATACTAATAATGATGATTTGTATGTAGGAAAAGACAATAATACTAAATGGGCAAAATGGATCGGAAGAAAAAATTTCAAAGGTAGATCGCAGAATATTATCACATAAGAGTTACTTTATTAAAAAAAAATAGTTGAAAATATGATGAGTGATGCACCGTAAATAAGTTACAGGAACTATGAAGAGTTAGATAGACTCTTTTAGGATGAGCTGTCAGAGGAGTTAGCTCACTTATCACATCAATATCGAGTCCGGCAGGGCCCTCGATTACTTTATCGGCAGAGCGGATGACTGCAAGGTAAGTCTCTATAACCAGGACGATAGGGACAGATATCTCGTCTTGAGATACCTTCCAAAAAAATAGAAACCAAGTATCCTAACTGAAGCTGAAAAATCTCTTCTTGGGATTATGACCGCTGACTTCACAAGCCCGCGTTATAGCTATCTCGACACAAGACGGTCGGTGTAGTTCTCTCAGCTCACGAGATCGCTAACTAACTTTTTCTAGCCCTCTCGTCTAATTTTGGACTTTGGCGCTTCATCCACAGAACTCGTCTCTCATTGTCTCTTCTAACGGTGATGTCATTTTTGAGCTTTTTTATTTGCTGAACCGCAAGCTGTGATTCTTGCAAATTCCCGGTCTTGGGGTGGTCTGGCGAAATCAATCTGGTGAGCCGTAGCGAATGCCTATTCACCCTAGATGTTACGCTTTGCAAACAGTCTTGTGTCCCTTTCCGTTCGAGTTTACCCTCACCTGCTACACGTACAATGGGGACGGGTAAGCTGTGACAGGTACAATGGGTGCTGGTCGGCTGCGACAGGTACAATGGGTGCTGGTCAGTTGCGACAGATTTTAATTGTGCGAATTATTTTAATTCGTCACACTATATATATAGATTATAGTCGGTGCTCGACTCCCGATTTCGTATAGGTAAAGGTCGATATAACAAGTGGTACAATTGATTTAAAATAAAATTAATCATTTACGTAAAAGTTAAGAGTTTAAAATGAATTCCATATTAGCCCACGATTGCAATGCACATTTTACTGTTCACTTTGTTATCAAGAAAGCATTCGCAATTTAACAATGTTTGATTTTGACCAGTGCGATCCACTTTCTTCAAATTGAAAAAATAAATACGACCCCCAATGAACCTTTTTTGCTACTAGCAAAGGTTTAAAAAAAATCAGAACTATTTGAACAAAGGAGAAAGAACGAAGCCAATTTTGACAAACTATTTTTAAAATATGTAACTGTTGATTTTCAGTATACAGTGAAACGTCTCTACGGCGGCCAGTCATGGTTCCGAAAAAAAGTGGCCGTTTGGAGGGGTGGACGCGGAAAAATAACATTGGTATATAATAACATTAGTTGTGTGTGTGTGTGTGTGTGTGTGTGTGTGTGTGTGTGTGTGTGTGTGTGTGTGTGTGTGTGTGTGTGTGCGCGCGTGTGTGCGTGTGTGGAAGTGGAATCCATTGTTTAACACCTTCGACGATCTACTGGAGCCGAAGAAGTGGCATTTACGGTTTATGATAGCTTCTTGGGTAATATAAATGGAGTCTGGCTTGAAGAGCTTCAAAGTAAATCAAACAATCTAAATGATGGAGATAATACTTATATTACTTGCCCACGTCATGGTTACTTAAGTAGTTAAACATTTATAAGTAATATAAAAAAGACTAGAAGGTATTTACATATTTTCAAAGAGAAGAGAGAATGGATAGTGACGTACGTTTCAATACATATCCAGTCTCTAAGTGTGCAGTTCGGCAATGACAAAGGGAAGTTATTTTCGTTTGCCGTCGTGACTATTCGTGGTGCAATGTACTATGACCCGTGACAGCTAGACACCACAAGAAATAAACGTTCGTTATATAATGGGAAAGAGCATTAAGATTTGAGAATCAATGGAATATAATTAAAACTAGTATGGCGTTGTTATTATATACACACTTCGAGCTCTAGTTATATCTGAATTTAACTTTATTATTACTAACTGCGAAGGTAAGGTATCACAATATACTGAGGGCTCGCAAGTTTAAGCAGAGAAGTTTGTCATTTATCAGGTGCAATGCATCTTGATTAGAAGTTCAATATTATGTTAGTTATTCTACATAAATACCTCCATACCTCGTAATTTAAACGACACAGATTGTGAATTTAATGCCCATGGCTAAGACCTGAAGGCTCTAAATATACGTAACAAATGGTATAATTTGCACTCAAATAATCGTAAATAATCGTTCTCTTGCATTATTATTGGTTTTAGGAATTTACTCGGCGTCTGTGTAAATTCTCGAAGTTGCGGCTGCCTTGGAAATTATACGATGCATAATAATCGTCTAGAGATGCCGTGAAGTTCGCATTATATTTCTCGTTCCGAATCTCTGCGCAGTAATTTGATTCACCTCAAATAGCCTCCTGCCGTTTTGAATTCCCAAATTTCATTTAACAGTTACATAAGTTTCATATGATATCCCGCAATTTTGCCGGTTTTGAAAGCAGAGCGAAGTCGGACGACGTTTCAACGGCAGATTGTTTCCACCGAAGTGCGCCACAAAATAGGAATCATTT
>CAJRAI020000033.1:27500-29758 GCA_907164885.2 Dolomedes plantarius
CGTTTGGGGCTTATTTATCATTTATAGCGCGAAGGAAAGCCTAAGCTATATGTTTTTCTCACTCACAAAAAAATTTCTACGGACAGAACGCCCATGTAATCCAGCTGCTCTTGAACTCGTCGAACAGTTTCAGGTGAAATTGAAGTAGAAAATGTTTCATTAAATTCTGCAGAAACTTTTACAGCACTCAAACGTGGATTTTTCACAAATTTTCTAATTATAAATCTCTGATCACGTTTTGTTAACTTTGACGGACGACCTTTTCTTACCTTGTTTTCGCCCGATTTTCTTCTTTAAAGCGTTTTATCACATACTGCACAGTATAATGGGATAAATTAAGTAATTTAGCAATATTCCTAACTGGTTTACTACTACTATAACGAAAAATAATCAATTTTCGATTGCTGTTTGTTGTTTCTTTACGACTACGAGCCATATTTAAATAATAAATAGAATATTACGGAGTAGGCAAGCAAAAATGAAAGCAAAACGATATTTTAAATGCCACCACAATTCAAAAATAAAATTAAATGCCAGACGATAATTTTAATTATAAATTTATCCGAAAATAGTTCAGTGTACGATGACTTTTGTGAGATAAAGTTTTTGTTACTTTTTAATTACTGGTTTCTTTAAAATAAAGTTTTACTATGTTTTAAATATATTTCATGTAGTTTTGTTAAGAATAGATCATAGATCTTATTATTAAATACCCATTCTGAAATATTCATTTTAATTAATAGGTAGATCCCTATTTCATTGAAAATCGTAAGTGTACGAACACTTTTGGGAGCCACTGTATATTGATATTGCTGTTATATGAAAATAAGCATTAGTAGTATAAACACATTTTATCTGTGCTAGTAAAATAATAAACCTCTAGACTATAAAACATTTCCGGGTGAATTTAATTATAATTAGGGTTTCCGGAATCGATAGATCCGTATCCGCTATACGCGGATTTTTAATTCTTAACCGTATTCGATATACGTCTAGTATTTCCCGGATATCCGCAACATAATTTTTTTAAATTCTCTATACATAATAGACGTTGGACCCACCACTCCTAGTGTTGATATAACTTCTCTTTCATTGCGAAATTTTGTGCGAACGAGACGGTTTGGAAAATTCAGTATCAAATCTGTCTGCAGTTGAAAATATTTCAATGCGTGCTATAACGAATTCTGCGATTATCGGCGAATCGTTTTCAAGTCAGTGATACTCTTTGCCAAAGTCCGAAACAAATATCATGAAATTGATATTACATAATTTTGAGGTAAAGATAGAGGAGTTGATTAAAATTATTTAAAAAATTAAATACTTGGCAATAGACGCAGTGCCACCATTAATGACATGTTTAAGGAGACGTAGACAGATGACTGTAAATTTACATGGTGTAAACGATACATATATATATATATATATATATATATATATATATATATATATAACATTAAAAACCCCATACCATTTTAAATTCTAATTTATTCTAAATTCCCTGCGGCGTTCGAACTAATTTCGGTTTTGATTCTAAGTTCTAATAACCTCGAGAGAAAATATTAAATGGCTGCCTTTTACTCGAAAACTAAACTTGCGTAGCGTGGACAGAAAATTAAATTCTTTAGCGCATTAGTCACGCCTTTTCCTAACT
Organism: Dolomedes plantarius; assembly: GCA_907164885.2. Classification (NCBI taxonomy): domain Eukaryota; kingdom Metazoa; phylum Arthropoda; class Arachnida; order Araneae; family Dolomedidae; genus Dolomedes; species Dolomedes plantarius. The sequence goes on from CAJRAI020000033.1 coordinate 29,152, forward strand.
TTTAACCAATTAAACCCTACTACGATCACATGACGAGATAAGTTTATATAATGTTTGGTATCACGTACATGTAGCCTTTTTTCATTTGTAAGTTGCCCCGAGATGTTGTATTTCTGTGTATCTTAAAATAAAAGATGTAGTTAAATCAACGTTGTGGTGTTTTGGCGTGTCCGAGGGTGGAGATGAAATGCGGGAATGGATTAAAATATTTGTGATGCACGGCCGGGCGACAAGTCATCCATTTTAACATAAAAACTATACCACTCAGCCCTCCCTTCGTCGGCCCGCGCTCGTGTCATTACATATATATATATATATATATATATATATATATATATAATATATATATATATATATATATATATATATATATATATATATATATATAGGGGTAAGTTCCAATTGCAGGATCTTGTAATGCAGATGAAATGTTTAATAAAGTGTGATAAAATCACCTTTTCAGATTGATTTTGAAAGTGACAATGTATGCAGCACTCGTTATGGCGCTCCAATATAATGTTAAAGTACGGGAGAAAATACCCAGTTGATATGATTATTGTTTGAACCACAGCATATACTTAAGAATTCTGATTGTTTTTATACAAAA
>CAJRAI020000034.1:0-17500 GCA_907164885.2 Dolomedes plantarius
TATATTATTATTTATATATATATATACTATAATATATATATTTTATTATATATATATATATAGTTATATAATATAATTATATGTATATCTACTATATATATATATCTATATATTAATATATACATACAACACCTCTACATATCTATGCCATACATATATATATAACATATTGTATATGATTATATCATATGTTATATATATCTATTATATATATTATATATTATATATATATATATATTTATATATAATTATATATATATGATATATAATATATGCTATAACCATATAATATTATATTACTTATATTATATATATTTAATATTATCTTTATATATTATACTAACCTAAGACTTATATATATAATATATAGATATATAATCCTATATTAACTATATAAATTCACATTATATTATATACCGTTACATATATATGCATACAATATAGTATAATATTATATATATATATATATATATATATATATATATATATATATATATATATATATATATATTGATTGCACCTCTGCTAGAAAAAGGATACATCTCAATATAGCCATATTTTCAGGAAGAGTTATTTTATTTCTTCTATAGCTCTTCCTGAAAATATACCCATTTTGAAATGTAACACTCTTTTAGCAGAGGTGCGATCTCTCTCTCTCTCTCTCTCTATATATATATATATATATATATCTTCTTCTTAGTTGACATTACAGCCCGTGATGGGCCTTAGCCTGCCGCACAATCCCTTTCCAGACGACTCTGTCTCCAGTCTTCCCCTTCCAGTTGGTTATCCTCAGACATTTTTGGTCATTTTTTTTTTGTCTTCCCCTTGGTCTGTTGCACATTGGCTTCCAGTATAAGAATTTTGCCACTCGCTTATCAGTATATATATATATATATATATATATATATATATATATATATATATATATATATATATATATATATATATATATATATATATATATATATTTTCATGGTATCGTTAAAGTTTCTGAAACAGTTGGAAGGACATAACTTTTAACTCCCAAACCATTTTCATTCGTATATTTTACCCAAAATGACGAAATGTACAGCATGGTTTTTCTTTGGAGTACATATTCTAAATCCTGCACGTTCATTGAATAATGGTGCCATGACATGTTTGGCTATATTTAGAGGCGCGGTCACGATTCGCTACAGACTAAAATAATTTATGTCGTTCAATGAAGAATTTATTTTGTTTCGTATTATATAATGTTTTTGTGTGTTTAATCAACGTTTCTAGTTCGGCAGTTTGATAATGACTCGACGTTTTTTCTTCATGTTTTGCGCCAAGATAATATATCATGTCAAATGATCTTTTTGATAAAAGAAAACGGTAAACAATATCTTATTACTGTTGTTTTATCACTAGTATTATATATTAGTAGGTAACCCGCCATTTTGACGTCATAATGGAAAAAGTATATGAAAGTTAAAAAATATCCTGAATTATCTAAAATATTGCATTTAATCCACACCTTGTAAAAGCAATCCCTTTCATTAATTTTTATTTATTTAGTTTTTCATGCGATTGGAGTAGTAGACTGCCATCCAACCCGTCATTTTGACGTCATAATACTAAAAATGACGTCATAATGAAAAATTTATATGAAAGTTAAAAAATTTTTTTACAGTTCACTACGCGATTCATTCACATTGAAGTTTGTTGTTTACTTTCAGAATTCATCGCAAAAGTAAACAGATTTTTAAAAACTGTTAAATATACAGCTAAAAGCATCCAATTTTTTTTAGTTCTGTATGTTTTATAGAAAAATAGGCTGAACAAACGTGATTTGATGGAGAAGATATTTGTTTTTAGGTAAGAAAAAATTCTGATCCAAATCTGAAATTGAAATTAAGCCTATCCGGCGGTTTGTTTACTGAGGGCTTCAATTGAAAGATGAGTACAGCCCGGAAGTGTCATACAGAGACAACGGCTATTATATATATATATATATATATATATATACTATCTGAAAACAAGCACTTCGCTACTGAGTACATTCAAATAAAATACAACGATCAATGTATGGAATTAATGCCATATATATATATATATATATAATAAGTACAATGATCAATATATACAACTGATGTAAAAAAGGGGAAAAAATATATTGATAAAAAAATCGTAACGGATATCTATATAGACAAAAGAATGTACAAAAAGATATTCAAAACAAATCTAACAGAACATACTAAAGAATATAGTACAGTTAATATAGTACAGTTTGAGGAACATATCTTTTACTATATTTTAATATTCTTTTGGTAATGTCAAATCGTCTGCCGCATTAGCAAGAAAAAAAAAATTTACTGTCTATTTCGTTGTCATGCACGTGACGATAAATTAATTTAAGTACCAGAAAAAAGAAATCACGTGATCAGCCTTTAATAAATCAAATTCTCTAAATTCTTTTCTTTTCTAAAAAAAATTCGGGGAATTTTAAAAATGAATCTTTAAAAATTCATCGAAAATCATAAAATGAAGGCAAAGAATCGGAAAAGATGTCATTTCAAAGGAATTTTTAGGATCTTTCTCGTGATGTAAATTTTATAACCCTCATATCATTTTTAATGCAAACTTCAAAAAAGTTAGAAAAACAGCTTAAAAGTTTAATTTTCAAAAATCTAAGAAGAATTTTTCAATTATCTTTCTTAGTGCACCCCTACATTATAAGAAGAAACGACATGCAAAATGGCAGCCCTTTAGGTCCAGTGGTTTGGTCTGTGCGTTATCTCTCAGTCAGTCAGTCAGTTTCGGAACTATTTTACATATATATATATGTATGCATGTATATATATATATATATATATATATATATATATATATATATATATATATATATATATATATATATATATATATATATATATATATTTATATATATATATATTATATATATATATATATATATATATATATATTTATATATATATATATTATATATATATATATATATATATATATATTATATATATATATATATATATATATATTTATATATATATATATTATATATATATATATATATATATATATATATTATATATATATATATATATATATATATATATATATATATATATATATTTATGTATATATATATTTATGCAAGGAAAAAACGCGTCGTCCCGAATTATATTTAACACTATATTAAATTCTCTGCTAATAATGTAGAACCCCTCTTCGAAAAGTCGGATCTATGAATAATATTACTGATATTCATACTACCCCATAAAATGCAGGTGCCGCTGGATCTTTCTAGAATATTCCAACTCCGCAGTCGATGTTTAAACTCAATAACATTGCGACATAGGGTCCTCATTAAGGGGGAATTAAAAAATAACTAATGAACATTTAAAAATTCCAATATTCGACAGTAAGAGAAAAAATAGAATTCTTCCTTGGCTTACTATGTTTGATGAAAAATGTCAAGCGTTAAACTTAGACGCAGAGTGGAAGAAGGAGAACGTAATTAATTTTATGAACGACGAAGTGCAGGACCTAATAATTTCCACAGAATTGTACAAGTAAAGTTATGAAAACATTAGAAAGAATTTAATTACAATATTTTCAATTAGTCGTGAAGAAGCTCATAACAGATTTCCGAAGTTTAAAACTACAAGCTGATGGTGATATCTACGAATATTACAAGAAGAAAATTGAAATAGGGAGATCTCTCGGAAAGACTGATGAAGAATTAATTAAAATACTAACCATCGACTCGCCGAACCACATCAGAACATTACTAACTCTACAAAATATACAAAATCCATATGAGTGGTTGGAGAAAGCGGAAAAAATACACCTTCCCACTTCGGGGACGGACATCGATCAGAACCAAAATCAAGACAAAAATTTCCATACAAGGAGAGAGGACTTTCGAATTCCGTCAACTTTCGAAGGACAGTTTAATCATGAAGAAAACAGAAGAGACTTTAATCAGCGCACTCCACAGAACTTTCGACCACGACAAGGGTTTTGTGACAGAAGACAAAACGTTATAATGGTTGGCGACGAGTAGACCGCCAACAATCACATCAAAATTGGCAAAGGAAACAAACGTAAAAAACAGCGTCGTGTGTAACTTATGGAAACAGTTCCAGGATACCAGATCCATCGAGAGAAAGCCTGGGCAAGGTCATCCAAGAGCCACGACGGCCAGAGAAAATCGCCATTTGTCGATTATAGCGAGGCGTAACAGGAGTGCTACAGCTTCTAAGCTCTCTCGTGACTTGTATGCAGCCACAGGAACCCGTGTATCAAGGGTGACTGTTTCCAAAAGACTTCATGAGAGAGGGTTGTTTGCAAGAAGACCTGCTCACTTCTACGAACAGTAGAATCCGTTTATCATGGTGCAGAGAGCATAGAGATTGGAGTATGGATCAATGGGCGACCGTTCTCTTCACTGATGAGTCCCGGTTCAGCCTAAACACCGATTCTCGCCGTACGTTCATATGGAGAGAACCAGAGACCAGCTACCTACCCTCCAATGTCCGCGAAATCGACCATTATGGCGGAGGAGGTTTAATGGTCTGGGCAGGCATCATGTTGGATGGCCGCACACCTCTCCTTGTCTTTGAAAGAGGCACTGTGACTGGTGTGAGGTATAGGGATGATGTCTTGGAGCCCTATGTTCGCCTTTTCAGGGATGCAGTTGGCCCTGAGTTCAATCCACAAAGAGACCAGCGGTGACTTTTAATCCCCGCTCGGGTGAGTGATAACCATTTTCATTGCCTCTTGGATACAGGCTCAACAGTTACTTTAATGTCAGAGACATTGTTTAAATCAATACAGAAATACAAAATTAAACTTAGATAATATTATTTTAAATCAGACTGAGGGTCAAATAACTGTTACAAATTTAATAAAAACAACTGTTTCAATTGGCAAAATAACTAGAGAAATTGAAATTTTAGAAATCCAGAGTAATTTACCATATTTGTTACTAAGTTTAGAACATATGAGATTATTTAAATTAAATATTGATTTAAGAAATTTAAAGGTATTCCAATTTAATAAAGAAATAAAACTGTGTAATGATAATAATTTTGTGAATCCATATGCATTGAATGTTCAAAGAGAAAAATTTGAAAATTATTGTGATAACATGTATAATGGAAAAGGGTATTATAAAAATAATAATATGTGCAATTTTGAAAAGGTAAACAAAAATGTATAGGAAAATAGAAATTATTTTAATGATTGGAACGGGAATGGTAATAGAAAGTTTTATAAAGGAAAAAATTTTGTTAGGAGAAACTATTTCAGAAATGATCACTTTTTAAGCATAGATGAAATTATTCAAGGACAATTAAATGATAATGTAAACAATGTAAAGTACAAGAAATATAATGGAGTTTTAATAGTGAAAAAGAAGAATCTAGTGAAAATTATAGTTCCGCCATCATTAAGACTAAAATTAATAACCGCTGCACATGAAAAATTTGGACACCCAGGTGTAAAAAAAATGTTACAGTTAATTTCCCCTATTTACTATTGGCAAGATATAATAATAGATATTTCAAATTTTGTTCGTTGTTGTGAAGCATGTCAGAAAAACAAGAAATCGACTCAGAGAAAATTCGGACTGATGGAGCAGGTGCCAGTTGCACATGAACCATTTGACCTAATTTCAGTTGATACTATTGGAGGTTTTAACTACTTTAACTCAACAAAAAAATATCTTCATCTGGTGATTGATCATGCGACAAGATATATTTGGACTTTTCCTTCTAAAAGTGTGACAAGTGAGACATATACTAACTGCTTAAAGCAAATTTTCAAAATTAAAGTTCCCAAACAAATACACTGAAGTGCCACTGAATTAGGGATAGCAAAGCCTATGCAAATTGTGTAGCGCTGCGCATCATGTATGCGCAAGTGAGGGCGCTGTGGTAACTGCATATATAGCGCGTACTGTGGTTGTTCTGAATTAGTTGTTGGAATTGCCAGTATGGGTAAACTGCCTGATTTAGACGCCTTTGATCGCATGGGCCATTCAATTTCCGAAATCGTCACACAGCTAGGATTTTCAAGGTCGACAGTGTCAAGAGTATAAAGTACCAAGAATACATGGATACCAAGGGGAATACCAAGGGGAATACATGGGAGTACCAAGAATACATGGATGGTGGAAAAAAACTAGCGATCGGGCAAACTGCAAAGGACAATTAGCCTTGACAGTGCGTGGTGAGAGACGGCTCAGGCGTATTGTACGTAGCCAGCGAAGTCAAACTGTTAGGAAAAGGTAATTATAAAATATTTCCCCAACACTTAGAGATAAAACTTTAATATACTAAATGTCTATATCGACCTGATATATGCAGGCAAACAAGAAACCAAAAAAATGACACACTCTTTACTGCCCAAACAAAGAATCAACCCATACTGGAAAACGAAATCATTTTCAGACTTACCTGGGTAGTTCAGCAGTACTTTAAACGGCAACGACACATTAAACTAACTCAAATAAAAGAATATACATCATCATAATATATCCTTTATAAACATAAAAATTGACGCGCCGTACATAGCGAAACTTACAGAGAGCCCTTTCTGCGTAGTAACAGATTCTCTGCAAAAAGAGCTGTGACCTCATTTTCGCACAGCAAGCAAAATATACAAAATATCAAAAGAGGGATGTAAACAAGCGGTTCTATTATAGGACACCTAACGCCATCTAGGGCCATTAGTGTCCTGTAAAGTTCTTCTGTTTCACAACACTCCCACCTTTTTGATTTGTAGAGGAATAAATCAAAAATCAAATTATGGAGTCCTTGGTACACGAGCACACTTCCAGTGGGTATAGTTTGCGTACAGGGCGAATCAGTATACTATTTTTGGTCTTGACTTTGACCACTCTGGTGCGGCCATCTCTGCCGGTACAAAGTTCTTGAACTCGAGCGACTGGCCAGTGAATCCTTTTAAGGTTCTCCGAACCTATTAACACTATGTCTCCGACATTTATTTCACAGTCCTTCTGTCCATGTTTCTGCACTGGCTGTCCAAGATACTCCTTGCGAAACCTACTGCGGAACTGTTCCCGAAGTTCTTGACAAAAACGCTGTCGAACTAGGAGTTTGCTTTTGTCTATAAAATCTAAGTCAGCTGTACCGGATTCTTTAATGTCCTGTAGAAACATTGATGGTGTCAACGGCAGAAGGTCTTCAGAGTCATTGGAAATATAAGTGAGGGGTCTACAGTTTATTACTGCTTCAACATCACAAATAATAGTGAGCAACTCCTCATAATTTACTGACGCTTGTCCCAAGACTCTCACGATCAGATTCTTGGTGGAACGAATTAATCGCTCCCACCATCCGCCCCACCACGCAGCAGTTGGAGGAATGAATTTCCATTGGATTGGGTTTAACGTTTCTTGAGAAACTACCTTTTCCCAATCAACTTTTCTCAGTACCGTCGAAGTTCCGATAAAGTTCGTGCCATTATCTGAATAAATGACAGACGGTCGGCCTCTTCGCGCTATGAATCTACGCAAAGCTTGGATAAAACATTCCGTACTTATGGACGTCACAAGTTCCAGATGCACGCACCTGTAAACGGCGCATGTAAATAAAACTACCCAGGCTTTTGATTTAGATCGGAGAATCAGAGGGCCGCATAAATCGATACCGGTAATTTCAAATGTAGATGCGTCTCGAATTCTGTCTAATGGCAATTGAATGGGTACTGTTGTCATATGTTTTGCTGAAAATCTCTTACATCGTACACATTTCTTGACAACTGATCTTATTGTGCGTCTGGCGGCAATTATCCAAAATTCCTCTCGGATTATAACAGTAAGAGTTTGTATTCCAGCATGGGAATTTCTTAAATGATATTCTCTTATCAAACATTCAACAATATGATGCTTAGAAGGTAGCAAAATAGGGTATCTAAAAGCATAATTATCGTCCCGTTCGACAATTTTTGTCTTTACTCTCCTTAGGCCACTCTGATCTCTCTGCGTTAAAATGCCATGGATTACGTCTCCAGCCTCAGGAAAACTCTCCATCTGAAGCAGCAAAAGAAGTGTGTTTTTAGCTTCCTGCACCTCGAAAGCTGACAGGGAAGGTTCTTTATTCACCATTTGCCTTTGGCAATTTTTGATGAATCTTTTTACCCAACTTAAAACTCTTACCATTTTTGAAAATTTGGAGAATTTCTCAAACCATTTAGTTTCTTCAGGAATTAGTGATACATTTATATTTACATTTAACTTTATTCCTTTCCTACACTCAGAAAAAACTAAAGTCTCATCGGGTTTAACCTCTAGTTTTGGCCAGTTATCTCTAAGCTCTTTTAGCCAAATAGGTCCTTTCCACCAACCAAGCTCAGAAAACTGAAGAGGGGAACAACCTCGGGAAGGCAAGTCAGCCGGGTTTCATTGACCCGGGACATATGACCACTGATTTACATTTGTGACAGAACAAATTTCCCTAACTCGGTTGCCCACAAACGTCCCCCATATATCATTTCTTTTGATCCAAGATAAGGCTGTGGTGGAATCGGTCCAAAAATGTTTCGGAATGTCATTTAGTGAAAGCGCTTCCGTCACATATTTGGAAAGGCGCACACCCAAGACACACGCCAGAAGTTCTAGGCGAGGAATGGTAATTCTCTTTAGGGGTGCGACTCTAGATTTAGCAGCTACAAAATTAACGAATATTTCTCTGTTGTGTTCACACCTCAGAAAAATTACTGTGGCATAGGCCTGTTGGCTGGCATCACAAAACACATGTAATGACCAAGAACTTTTATCACCGAACCCTATTCGCCGCGGTATTTTCAAGTTAGATAGAATTTTCAAATTACTATACCACTTTAAAAATTTTGTTTTCATATTCTCTGGTAACGAAGTATCCCAGTCCGCTTTTATCGCCCAAATTTCCTGGAGTAATAGCTTTGCTGGCAATAAAACAGGTGTTAAAAAACCTAGTGGGTCAAAAATGGTCTGTGTTACAGACAGGACTTCTCTTTTAGACAAATTTTTTGAAAGTGATGCAGTTTTAATGTCAATAGAAAGGTTATCTTCTTCTCTGTCCCAAATAACCCCTAACACTGGCACGGGATCCTTTAATGGGGATTCTGTATTCAAATCTATCGGTATGAAACCAACATCCTCCTCTACTGGACCAAAGATCCACATACGCAAATCCATTTTTGCTTCGGCTAGAATTTCAGTAGAACATTTTATAAAATCCACGAGCTCTTTCTCGTTATCTACCGAAGTTACACAATTATCGACATAAAAAGACCTATCTAATTTCTGGGTGATAAACTTTTGTTCTGTTGGTACTTGTGACAAATGAAACGCAATAACTCCCCCCAATAAGAACGGGCTGGATGTCACTCCAAAAACTACCCTGGTATGGCGAAATACCTTAAAGACACCCTCTTTCTCCCACCATAAAAATCTCAAAAAATCCCTATCTTCTTTTCTCAACTCTATCTGTAAAAATGCACGCCTAATATCAGAGGTCACCCCAATGCATTTTTCTCTAAACCTCAGTAAAATTGAAGGGATTTCTTCAATCAAGTTTGGTCCTTTAAATAAACAATCATTAAGGGAGGGTGATCTGTTAACTTTACACGACGCATCAAAAACAGGTCTTATTTTAGTCGTGCTACTATCTGCTTTGAACACGGGGTGATGTGGAAGGTAGTGACCCTTAGAATTAAGTTCAGCCTCTGGCACTACTTCAATTACACCCTCATCCATCCATTCTTTAAAAACCTTATCGTAATCCTCATATTTGTTCAGAGACTTAAGTCTTCGTGTTACACTGAACAATCTTTTTTCAGCAACATGGCGATTTGATGGCAACTCTACATTATACCCTAACCAAGGTAAACCCACACAATAGCGACCTTCTTCGTTTCTTGTGAGGGAATTCAAAAATTGTTCGCGGGCAATTTCTTCCTCGGCAGTTTTCGTTAAGTTCTGCTGAGCATCTAATATTCCGATCGTCTCTAAATTCCATAGATCGGAAATTTTAAAGTTCCGGACTGCTAAACTACACAACAATGATGCACTTTGTTCTTTAGAAGTAGAAAAATCATCATATGCACCACAAACGACCCAACCTAATTTTGTACAAACCGCAGTTAATCCTCCATTTAATTGCTTTACAAGTCCCGTGAGAATTTTTCCATAAATATCACTGCCAATGAGCATCTCGATTTTAGGACAATCTGATCCTACATCAGACAACCAAATTTTCTTACACTTTAACTCTTTTAATATTGGACCTCTCGATACACGCGGTATATCCCCACAAATTACATCCTGATCTAAAAAGTCAAACTCTAAATCTGGATATTTCTGCTGACTCGAGGAACACAACTTTACTCGATATTTATTGTGCAGTTTTGGGTCGGTTCTAGCACCCCCAAATAAAGTATGAGCTACTGTTTCCTTAGATACTATTGGTAAACCTAACTCCACTGCCAATGACCCCAAAATATAAGATTTCTGGGACCCACAATCTAAGAGTACTCTAACGTTTCTTATCTTATTGACTCCCGCGACTGTTACCTGCAACGTCATTAACGCAACTTCCGCGGTACACATTTGTCTGGCAGTAGCTGTTTGTATGTTTTCTATTACTGGTTTCTCTGTTGAAAATTCACCTCTAGTATGCATTTCCGGACAAAGAGAAATTAAATGCGCTTTACCACAAGCATAGCAACGAACAAATTGTTTACAGACTCTTGCGACATGATTGGGTTCTAAACATTTTAAACAACACCTTTTCTCTTTAATTTTAGAAATCTTTTCATCAAGAGTCATAAAACGTGAATCGTAACAATTTTTAATATCATGTGCTTTACTGCAAAATATACAACAACGATCTTTAGTTGTAAGGAAACCTGAAGCAGTAGGAATATTTGCTGGTTTCTTAAATTTAAACTTACCCTTAATTTCACTCCTTGCTCTATCATGATGTTCCTCTTTATGATTAACACTATCAAACCCACTACGTGCCAGTTTTAATCTTTCCTCACCCTCCACTTCAGCTTTTAAAAATTTCATCAAATTTGTGAGGCGAGAAACGTCGGTTCCTTCAGGCTGGTTAAAGAGCGAACTCCTCTGCCATGCCTTTAAAACTTCTTCCGTAAGGCTCGATTCCACCATCGGATACAGCCACGATGTGTTATCTATTGATTTCAAACCTAAAGATTCTAAAGCCCTCAACTGAGCTTCAATTTTATCATAAAGTTTATCAAGGGGCAATTTATCTTTGCTATCTGCCTTAACATTAGAAATAATTAATTTAATTAATTCCCTTACATAAACTTCAATTAATAACTCACTTTTCCCGAAACGCTCTTTAAGCCTTATCATAATTTTCTGAAGTCACCGGATAACTTTCAATGAACTCTTTAGCCCGCGATCCCGACTTCATACTCTGAACCAAATAAGAAAATTTGTCACTGTCATGCAAATCAGGATCATTGTGGATCTTTTCAAACTGGGACCAAAAGGGAAGCCAATTAAGCAATTCACCGTCAAACTTCTTAAGTTCAATTTTCGGAAGTTTATATGCTTTAATTTTATGACACGATATGTTAGAACCATCCTGTGACCTAGTCTCGAAACCCGTTTCCTCAGGAATTTCTAATTTCTCATTTACTTGACGGGTCAGAGTGATAAAACCATCTGAATATAATTCGCGGGTTTCAATTTCAGTTGAGACTTCCTTTTCCGCAGCCTTCCCCTCTATCATCAAGTCAAGAATTTGGTCGTCTAGTTCTTTTAATTCTACATGCAAATTCTGCAATTTAGTAAACTTATCTTTTATTACACCTAAGTCAATGTCCTCTTTAACAAGTTCTGATTTCAAAACATTGACTGTCTTTGTAAAAGAAGCGCGCAAAGCCTTCCGTTTAATTATTAACGTTTCCATTATCAAAAACTAACTCTTCACTTGATAGATAATTCAAATATTAATTTTTGAGCAGTTAAAACCGAAAGAGTCCTGTCGCGGACGCCACTTAAATGTTAGGAAAAGGTAATTATAAAATATTTCCCCAACACTTAGAGATAAAACTTTAATATACTAAATGTCTATATCGACCTGATATATGCAGGCAAACAAGAAACCAAAAAAATGACACACTCTTTACTGCCCAAACAAAGAATCAACCCATACTGGAAAACGAAATCATTTTCAGACTTACCTGGGTAGTTCAGCAGTACTTTAAACGGCAACGACACATTAAACTAACTCAAATAAAAGAATATACATCATCATAATATATCCTTTATAAACATAAAAATTGACGCGCCGTACATAGCGAAACTTACAGAGAGCCCTTTCTGCGTAGTAACAGATTCTCTGCAAAAAGAGCTGTGACCTCATTTTCGCACAGCAAGCAAAATATACAAAATATCAAAAGAGGGATGTAAACAAGCGGTTCTATTATAGGACACCTAACGCCATCTAGGGCCATTAGTGTCCTGTAAAGTTCTTCTGTTTCACAACACAAACATTAGCTCAAATTACCACCCAGTTTAATGACGGTGCCAGTCGTAGAGTCAGTAAACGGACTGTGCAACGCTCGCTTCACCGTATGGGTTTCGGAAGCCGTCGATCTACGAGAGTAACATTGCTCTATACTCGCCATTGGGCTGCACGTCTTGCCTGGGCAAGAGAGCACAGAGACTGGAGTGTAGAGGACTGGAAACGAGTAGCATGGAGTGATGAGTCTCGATTCCGACTAATTGACGCCGACGGGAGGCTGGGAATATGGCGTCAGGCTCATGAAGCCATGGATCCTGCATGCCTGGCTGGAACTGTACAAGGGCATGGTGGCTCAATCATGGTCTGGGGTGTTTTTTCGTGGCACAGTTTGGGATCTTTGGTGCGTGTACCAACCTCCCTCAATGCAATTCGGTACGTAGAGTTGCTGGGTGAACACCTCCATCCGTTTATGCTGTTCTGTTATCCGCACGGTAATGGAGTTTTCCAGCAAGACATCTGTACCTCTCACAAGTCCCGGTTGGCTACTGGCTGGTTGGATGAGCATTCCTCTGACTTCTCTGTCATGAATTGGCCACCTAGAAGCCCAGACTTAAATCCTATTGAGCATCTTTGGGATGTTTTGGAACAAGGCGGGAAAGGCCATCACACAGCACCAAAGAACCTTACTGAATTATGGACAGCTTTAGCCAATATTTGGCAAGACGTGGAACGTTTCCAGAAACTTATTGAATCTATGCCTCGTCGTGTGGCATCCGTTATCAAGGCCAGAGGAGGCCCAACTCGTTACTAGATAGGTATCCCTAATTCAGTGGCACTTCAGTGTATTAAGTGACAGAAATGCTACATTCACTTCCTCCAGGTTTAAAAAATTCTTAAAACATCACAATGCAAAACAATTACTTACGACAGCCCATAGGCCTCAGTGTAACAGAAAAAATGAAAGATGTAATCAAACCATAGTTGCAAAATTAAGATGTAAAGTAAATAATTCTTCGAAACAAATTCCATGGACAAAAATTTTAGAGCAAGTAACTTCTGAATATAATAACCAACCCCATAGTGTAACTGGATTCCCCCCGAATTACCTTTTATTTGGACATTTACCATATAACTCACCATTGCGTAAAACAAATTCATTAAATTATCCGCCAGTTGAAGATGCAAGAAAGATTGCAGTGCAAAGAACCATTCAGCACCATAAAATTAATAAACAGAGATATGATAGACATTTTGTACAGTCAAATTTTAAAATTGGTGACTTAGTAATGTACGAAGAATTTAAATACCCAAAATCAAGAAAACTAGATCCACCTTATTCAGGCCCTTATAAAATTTTAAGCCAACTTTCTAATGTTAATTTTGAAATTGATAAACCAAACAAATACACTGGGAAAAAGAGTGAAATTGTGCACTCAACCAGATTAAGGCATTTTCATCCACATATTGAGTTTAAATTAAAATAACTTTGTGTCATGCACAGTTTTCTTGGGGAGGGGGGGGGGAATTAAGAGAAGATTTTGGTACGAATTACAAGTGAAGAATTGAAATTAAAAATTTATGAATGTTAATGAGTAAATAAAATGATAATATTGAAATTGGTGATATTGTGAAATTAAACTAGAATATGATTTGTATAGAATTTATTGGTTTTTAACAATTGTGTGTTTGAATTGAAATGTAGTAACTAATGAAAGAACTTTGGCTAAGCTAATTTTTGGATTATTTTGAAATGTTTTGTTACCATTTTTGCAATGTTTTGGTTTGTTAATGTGCTGAACTGTGTTTGCATTTCCCAATTCTGACCATACTCCCTAACTCAGAGATCCATTTCTTAATTGATTTTATCTGTTGGGTGCCTAACAGCTTTTTGAAACTTTGTGTGTTGTTTAAAAAAAAAACTATCTTGGTTAAACTTTGTACTAGGAAACTTTTGTATGTGATTTTCTGGATCTTCTGAGCCAACAACCGATTGTGACAACAAAGATTTTGTTTCTTAAGTGGACAGTGGACCTTTAAACCTAACTTTTTTTGTTTTGAATGGATTTGCTTGAAATTTGAATATGTAATTAGTACCCTAAATATGTAAAAATGGTTAAAATTTAAAGATGAAATATTAATAATTTATGAATTAGGAATTATTAATTATATCAAAAATTGGCCTAATTAAGGGGACAGTGGACTTTCAAAATTGTGAAATTTGTCCAAAAATTCGATATTTTTAATTTTATTGAATTGTGAAACTACGGACGAGTAGGAATGTGTCGCAAAAAGAATTTTTGATTTCTGTGATTACTTTCCATTTGTATTTAATTTAGATATTATGTGGTTACTAATAGCGACAACTTTAAATGTGTCTTTCTCGAAATAAATATTTTCATGTCATACGAATATTCAAACTTCTCCAGGCGCATTTCTAATGATCGTATTGCTTTGAAATTTAAGTTTTATATACTTAACTGTATTTCAAATAAATCTTATCGAAAATAATTATCCTTCGTAGCTCAGAATTTCTAAATTTTGTACTCGAAAAGATGATTTAGAGGTATTTTGCGTCATAAAAAGGGTGTTTTCACTGGTATTATTTTTTTCTCTTTATATTTTTAATGAATGCTTAAAATAAGCAATAAGTTTCATTGTTAGTTCTACAAGGTAGCCTGTAAATAAAAATTACCATATTATATGCAAAATAAATGCGCATGGAACATTTTTAAATAGGCCAATTTCTTATATAATTAATAATTAATAATTCATAAATTATTAGTATTTCATCATAAAATTTAACCACTTTTACATATCTATGGTACTAATCACATATTCAAATGTCAAGAAAATCTATTGAAAACCAAAAACGTTAGGTTTGAAGGTCCACTGTCCCCTTAAAAATGTTCCATGCGTATTTCCTTTGCATATAATATGGTAATTTTTATTTACAGAATACCTTATAGAACTAACAATGATACTTATTGCTTATTTTTAGCATTCATTAAAAATATAAAGAGAAAAAAATAATAATAGTGAAAACACACTCTTTATTACGCAAAATACCCATAAATCATCTTTTCAAGTACAAAATTTAGAAATTCTGAGCTACGAAGCATAGTTTTTTTCAATAAGATTTATTTGATATACAGTTAAGAGTATAAAACTTAAAATTCAAAGCAATACGATAATTAGAAATGCGTATGGAGTAGTTTGAATATTCGTATGACACGAAAATTTTTATTTTGAGAAAAACACATTTAAAGTTGTTGCTATTAGTAACCACATAATGTCTAAATTAAATACAAATGCCTATAACTAGGAAAGTAATCGCATGAATTAAAAATCATTTTTGCAACACATTCCTACTCGTCCGTAGTTTCACAATTCAATAAAATAAAAAAATCGAATTTTTGGACAAATTTCACAATTTTGAAAAGTCCACTGTCCCCTTAAACCAATTGTTGTGGTTAAGACTGTGGGAAATCATTTGCACCTACTTTCCTTTGACCCAACTTGGCAAATTGTATACAGTAAATGTATGGTACAAGTTAAATCTGTTTTGTTTTAACATAATGAATCTATCATTGTGAAATATTAAATTGAATGAAGTGTAAATTATAAAATGTTTTGATAAATTTGAATTGTTGATTATGTTATAAAAGAAAAAATATTGTGAACTGTAAATAATATGTAGAAATATCTTGAATTTCATATGTAATATAAGTCGAAGGTATAAAAGAGCTCTAAAAAGATAAACTGTATTGGAATTGATGTTAAAATAAATTTATGAAGTTCGGTGATTAAAAGAAATGAGAAAAATAACCCCATGGGAAAATGATAAAGATTTACATTCTTTCAATTATTAATATGCTATGCCTCTGAGTAATTTTACAGGGTCATCAGTGAATAGTGGAAGCTTCCAGAAATACTTGAATTTGTTTATATGTAACAGAGTTTTGGATCCAAGTTACTTTTCATTTCTGTTTATTTTTATATGTACCTGGTGATATTTCTGTTTACCAATATAAGTGTATTTTTATATAAAAAATTCAAATGGAATTGTTGTAATATTGAGTTGTGAGTGGACAAAAATGGAAGAACTGTCAAATTAACTTACCACTCAGGAATAGAGGAAATGTATGATCATATTTAGTGCCAGTATTAGTTTGCCTCGACATTATTTAGTGATTCTAACAGTTTCATATTAATGGATGATAACACTTATTGTTTCGACTTAATTTAGTATTTTAAATATGTTCCTAGAAAAGATTTTTAAAGGTGGCATTTTATAAAAATGATACTTCAATTACAGTGATACGTCTAAGGTGATATTTTAATGTTTTAATTGTTTGTTCATAATTTTTTGGGTACCCATTTGCCATTTTCTATTAGAAGAATTTAATATTGTCTATAAAACTTATGGTAAAAATTGTTTTGATGTAAATTGTATATTTTAAAACCACTGCTCCAAGTCTTACAGAACAGAAAGAAATAACCAGGGGTTGTTAAGGGAACATTTGATTTTAAATAATGGGGTTTTCACTGAGATTTTTGTTGTATGGGAGACGTCCCCACTCAACATTTTTCCAGTTGGCTGATTTGATTGTTTTGCTCTTCTGAAGCTACTCCTTGTGTGCACGCCTTCAGGGGGACGGGGGGGAAGTTATCAGAACTTAGTTGGGAAAAGAATAATTAATTTAAATTTAAAAGGGGCTTGGGAATTAAATTATTTTCGTGGCGTAATTCGCCTCTAGTTTTTCATATTTCACGACGCGCGAATTGGGAAAGGGAAATTCCCCTTTTCATTATATAATCTTGGCTCATCTGTGGTTAAGCGTTCGAAGAGAAACTATTATATAATTCCCCTTGCAGAAGATTCTAGATTGGGTTCTGCGCATGTGCATGGAGAGTTGGCGCGCGGAGTTGACCGCGAGATTGTCAGAGCGCGGGAGAAATTCGTTGAGAACGGACGTGTGTGTTCGCCGCTTCTCTAATTCCGA
>CAJRAI020000034.1:20000-29079 GCA_907164885.2 Dolomedes plantarius
TGAATAAGAGAACGAAGAATACTGCTGTCATAACATAAGAAGGGCCGCTTTCGGTCGATGCGTGCTAGAGGCGGTATTAGATCGATGAATAAGGGAACGAAGAATACTGCTGTCATAACATAAGAAGGGCCGCTTTCGGTCGATGCGTGCTAGAGGCGGTATTAGATCGATGAATAAGGGAACGAAGAATACTGCTGTCATAACATAAGAAGGGCCGCTTTCGGTCGATGCGTGCTAGAGGCGGTATTAGATCGATGAATAAGGGAACGAAGAATACTGCTGTCATAACATAAGAAGGGCCGCTTTCGGTCGATGCGTGCTAGAGGCGGTATTAGATCGATGAATAAGGGAACGAAGAATACTGCTGTCATAACATAAGAAGGGCCGCTTTCGGTCGATGCGTGCTAGAGGCGGTATTAGATCGATGAATAAGGGAACGAAGAATACTGCTGTCATAACATAAGAAGGGCCGCTTTCGGTCGATGCGTGCTAGAGGCGGTATTAGATCGATGAATAAGGGAACGAAGAATACTGCTGTCATAACATAAGAAAGGCCGCTTTCGGTCGATGCGTGCTAGAGGCGGTATTAGATCGATGAATAAGGGAACGAAGAATACTGCTGTCATAACATAAGAAGGGCCGCTTTCGGTCGATGCGTGCGAGAGGCGGTATTAGATCGATGAATAAGGGAACGAAGAATACTGCTGTCATAACATAAGAAGGGCCGCTTTCGGTCGATGCGTGCTAGAGGCGGTATTAGATCGATGAATAAGGGAACGAAGAATACTGCTGTCATAACATAAGAAGGGCCGCTTTCGGTCGATGCGTGCTAGAGGCGGTATTAGATCGATGAATAAGGGAACGAAGAATACTGCTGTCATAACATAAGAAGGGCCGCTTTCGGTCGATGCGTGCTAGAGGCGGTATTAGATCGATGAATAAGGGAACGAAGAATACTGCTGTCATAACATAAGAAGGGCCGCTTTCGGTCGAAGCGTGCTAGAGGCGGTATTAGATCGATGAATAAGGGAACGAAGAATACTGCTGTCATAACATAAGAAGGGCCGCTTTCGGTCGATGCGTGCTAGAGGCGGTATTAGATCGATGAATAAGGGAACGAAGAATACTGCTGTCATAACATAAGAAGGGCCGCTTTCGGTCGATGCGTGCTAGAGGCGGTATTAGATCGATGAATAAGGGAACGAAGAATACTGCTGTCGTAACATAAGAAGGGCCGCTTTCGGTCGATGCGTGCTAGAGGCGGTATTAGATCGATGAATAGGGGAACGAAGAATACTGCTGTCGTAACATAAGAAGGGCCGCTTTCGGTCGATGGGTGCTAGAGGCGGTATTAGATCGATGAATAGGGGAACGAAGTATACTGCTGTCATAACATAAGAAGGGCCGCTTTCGGTCGATGCGTGCTAGAGGCGGTATTAGATCGATGAATAAGGGAACGAAGAATACTGCTGTCATAACATAAGAAGGGCCGCTTTCGGTCGATGCGTGCTAGAGGCGGTATTAGATCTATGAATAAGGGAACGAAGAATACTGCTGTCATAACATAAGAAGGGCCGCTTTCGGTCGATGCGTGCTAGAGGCGGTATTAGATCGATGAATAAGAGAACGAAGAATACTGCTGTCATAACATAAGAAGGGCCGCTGTCGGTCGATGCGTGCTAGAGGCGGTATTAGATCGATGAATAAGGGAACGAAGAATACTGCTGTCATAACATAAGAAGGGCCGCTTTCGGTCGATGCGTGTTAGAGGCGGTATTAGATCGATGAATAAGGGAACGAAGAATACTGCTGTCATAACATAAGAAGGGCCGCTTTCGGTCGATGCGTGCTAGAGGCGGTATTAGATCGATGAATAAGGGAACGAAGAATACTGCTGTCATAACATAAGAAGGGCCGCTTTCGGTCGATGCGTGCTAGAGGCGGTATTAGATCGATGAATAAGGGAACGAAGAATACTGCTGTCATAACATAAGAAGGGCCGCTTTCGGTCGATGCGTGCTAGAGGCGGTATTAGATCGATGAATAGGGGAACGAAGTATACTGCTGTCATAACATAAGAAGGGCCGCTTTCGGTCGATGCGTGCTAGAGGCGGTATTAGATCGATGAATAAGGGAACGAAGAATACTGCTGTCATAACATAAGAAGGGCCGCTTTCGGTCGATGCGTGCTAGAGGCGGTATTAGATCTATGAATAAGGGAACGAAGAATACTGCTGTCATAACATAAGAAGGGCCGCTTTCGGTCGATGCGTGCTAGAGGCGGTATTAGATCGATGAATAAGGGAACGAAGAATACTGCTGTCATAACATAAGAAGGGCCGCTGTCGGTCGATGCGTGCTAGAGGCGGTATTAGATCGATGAATAGGGGAATGAAGAACAATGCTGTCATAACATAAGAAGGTCCGCTTTCGGTCGATGGGTGCTAGAGGCGGTATTAGATCGATGAATAGGGGAACGAAGAATACTGCTGTCATAACATAAGAAGGGCCGCTTTCGGTCGATGCGTGTGTTAGATCGATGAATAGGGGAATGAAGAATAATGCTGTCATAACATATGAAGGGCCGCTTTCGGTCGATGGGTGCTAGAAGAGGTATTAGAAAGGTAAATAAGGGAAGGAAGAATACTGTTATCATAACATAAGAGGGACCACTTTCGGTTAATGCATAATTATATAATCATGTTCTTGAACGGGAAGGTTGTTTGTTTCAATAATGCAAAAAAGGTATATTGGGAAAGTCATCTTAGTGAGACGACCCAGTTCCTTCGAAACTCCCATAGTAAGCATTGCACACGTGCCATATTGTGAAAAGCAGGCGACACTTTCTTGAGAAGGGATGCGGCCGTCACACTGGCAAAAGTGACTGCTGTAGCATTCCTCGTTGTAGACGTACTCTGCACCACAGCTGTCTGCCACTGTCGTGCAAAGGTCCTCTGCCGACAGCAGCTTCTGTGACACTCCCTCATCTTCTGGTTGCAAAAGTCGACAACCTCACGCCTCCGCTCTTCATTATGCTCCCTGGCAGGCTAACGAATCAGGCTCTGTGTCGATCTCCCCTTTGTATGTGTTGTTTTCTTAAACAACCTGTTTCGGAAATAAATTTTCTTTGAGTTTTTAACCTTTATATATATATATATATATATATATATATATATATATATATATATATATATATATATATATATATATATGTATATATATATACATATATATATATATACATATATATATATATATATGTCTTATATCTTACGGTGCCCATTTTTCCGATTCCTTCTTAAGGCTACGGCCACACGAGCGATTTTTCCCTCACAACCGCAGCCGGAAAACAACCACCAAAATATAGATAAGCTTCTGTAACATAGGGGTGGCCAAACGCAGCTGTTTTCTGTCGCGATCTCAAGGTCTCTCGCTGGAGGATAGAACGAGACCCATTTTTCTCGCGGTTTGAACGACCATTAAGGACCCACGCCCGTGTTATTATATATATGTAATAACACGGGCGCGGGCCGACGAATGATTGCTGAGTGGTAGCTTTGGAAAACTATTCTCGCCTTTCTACTTGAGGTTAAAAGATGACATGTCGCCCGGCCGTGCATCACAAACGTTTTTAAAACAGTTCACGCAATTCATCTCTACCCTCGGACACACAAATCATAACACAACTTCTCGAACTACATATTTATTAAAATCGCCGGCCGCTCCGCCGGGTTTTTCGCAGCAGACAAAATATTACAGAGTGCGTCTAAATTTAAACATCAGATAGTTTTATAAATTCATTCCATCACGTGACACAGAGGTGTGACTTACTTTTTGATTGGATAAAAGTTATTTGTTGATGCGCCGATCTGATCTAATTTTTACGGACGCCGCGTCGCGTCTAATTTCGTTAAAAAGTCAGCCATCTTTAATGATATTGCCTGGGGTGACCAAAGATTGTAACAATGGGATTTTTACATAAGTTTTACTGGGACGACACTACTAAAATTTAGAATATCTCTTGGATTTTAACACGAATGCCCAAGGGAAAATTAAGTACTTAATAAGATTAAAAAGGGGTATGTAATTTTGAATAGTAAATTGAGGAATTAATAGTTTTTAAATGTTAAGAGTGTTGAATTAAGACATTACTAGTTTTTTTTAATATTATATATATATATATATATATATATATATATATATACATATATATATATATATATATATATATATATATATACATATATATATATATATATATATATATATATATATATATATATATATATACACATATATATACAGTTGGCTCTCTGTTTAACGACTTTCAAGGGACAGTGAAAAATCGTCCTTAAGTAGAGATCGTCCTTAAATAGAATCTGTGAAAAAAATAACATTTTTCTTCACTCTTTACAGGCTTAGGACTGTCAATATATTTCTTAGTATACTGGGGTGCTTAAAAAAAGTTATGTTTATTATCATTATTATTTTATTCATGAAAAGTTATTTTAAATTGCATTGAAAAAAGAGTAGAAACAATACAATAAGTTAGGATTTAAAAAGGTCAAAAAGTGTTGATGGCTTTATTTTTCGCCTTGTTTTCGTTATTCTCTTTTCCAGATTTTCTAAAATGTTAAATATATCATTTTCCATGTTCGGTGTA
This sequence comes from Dolomedes plantarius, assembly GCA_907164885.2. Lineage (NCBI taxonomy): Eukaryota > Metazoa > Arthropoda > Arachnida > Araneae > Dolomedidae > Dolomedes > Dolomedes plantarius. Next base: position 24,664 of record CAJRAI020000034.1, read on the forward strand.
ATATAGCGTCAGAGAACATCTAGAGCAGAAGTTGCATGTGTGTAAGACGGTGGCACTGTCTCGTTTTCCGTGTCTTCAAATTCACCTTCTTCGTCTGACACTGTGTTTCCGTTTACTATATCTTCATAAATTTGTTCTACACTTCTGTAATCTGTTGTTAAAACACATCCATCACAATTGTAGAAATCTTGAACTGAAACATCTTCATATTCAACAAGACTTCTCCCTTCTTCAGGGGAACTGCTGTCATAACATAACTGCTGTCATAACATTCACTGCTGTCATAACATAAGAAGGGCCGCTTTCGGTCGATGCGTGCTAGAGGCGGTATTAGATCTATGAATAAGGGAACGAAGAATACTGCTGTCATAACATAAGAAGGGCCGCTTTCGGTCGATGCGTGCTAGAGGCGGTATTAGATCGATGAATAAGAGAACGAAGAATACTGCTGTCATAACATAAGAAGGGCCGCTGTCGGTCGATGCGTGCTAGAGGCGGTATTAGATCGATGAATAAGGGAACGAAGAATACTGCTGTCATAACATAAGAAGGGCCGCTTTCGGTCGATGCGTGTTAGAGGCGGTATTAGATCGATGAATAAGGGAACGAAGAATACTGCTGTCATAACATAAGAAGGGCCGCTTTCGGTCGATGCGTGCTAGAGGCGGTATTAGATCGATGAATAAGGGAACGAAGAATACTGCTGTCATAACATAAGAAGGGCCGCTTTCGGTCGATGCGTGCTAGAGGCGGTATTAGATCGATGAATAAGGGAACGAAGAATACTGCTGTCATAACATAAGAAGGGCCGCTTTCGGTCGATGCGTGCTAGAGGCGGTATTAGATCGATGAATAGGGGAACGAAGTATACTGCTGTCATAACATAAGAAGGGCCGCTTTCGGTCGATGCGTGCTAGAGGCGGTATTAGATCGATGAATAAGGGAACGAAGAATACTGCTGTCATAACATAAGAAGGGCCGCTTTCGGTCGATGCGTGCTAGAGGCGGTATTAGATCTATGAATAAGGGAACGAAGAATACTGCTGTCATAACATAAGAAGGGCCGCTTTCGGTCGATGCGTGCTAGAGGCGGTATTAGATCGATGAATAAGAGAACGAAGAATACTGCTGTCATAACATAAGAAGGGCCGCTGTCGGTCGATGCGTGCTAGAGGCGGTATTAGATCGATGAATAGGGGAATGAAGAACAATGCTGTCATAACATAAGAAGGTCCGCTTTCGGTCGATGGGTGCTAGAGGCGGTATTAGATCGATGAATAGGGGAACGAAGAATACTGCTGTCATAACATAAGAAGGGCCGCTTTCGGTCGATGCGTGTGTTAGATCGATGAATAGGGGAATGAAGAATAATGCTGTCATAACATATGAAGGGCCGCTTTCGGTCGATGGGTGCTAGAAGAGGTATTAGAAAGGTAAATAAGGGAAGGAAGAATACTGTTATCATAACATAAGAGGGACCACTTTCGGTTAATGCATAATTATATAATCATGTTCTTGAACGGGAAGGTTGTTTGTTTCAATAATGCAAAAAAAGGTTATATTGGGAAAGTCATCTTAGTGAGACGACCCAGTTCCTTCGAAACTCCCATAGTAAGCATTGCACACGTGCCATATTGTGAAAAGCAGGCGACACTTTCTTGAGAAGGGATGCGGCCGTCACACTGGCAAAAGTGACTGCTGTAGCATTCCTCGTTGTAGACGTACTCTGCACCACAGCTGTCTGCCACTGTCGTGCAAAGGTCCTCTGCCGACAGCAGCTTCTGTGACACTCCCTCATCTTCTGGTTGCAAAAGTCGACAACCTCACGCCTCCGCTCTTCATTATGCTCCCTGGCAGGCTAACGAATCAGGCTCTGTGTCGATCTCCCCTTTGTATGTGTTGTTTTCTTAAACAACCTGTTTCGGAAATAAATTTTCTTTGAGTTTTTAACCTTTATATATATATATATATATATATATATATATATATATATATATATATATATATATATATATATATATATATATATGTATATATATATACATATATATATATATATATATATATATATATATGTCTTATATCTTACGGTGCCCATTTTTCCGATTCCTTCTTAAGGCTACGGCCACACGAGCGATTTTTCCCTCACAACCGCAGCCGGAAAACAACCACCAAAATATAGATAAGCTTCTGTAACATAGGGGTGGCCAAACGCAGCTGTTTTCTGTCGCGATCTCAAGGTCTCTCGCTGGAGGATAGAACGAGACCCATTTTTCTCGCGGTTTGAACGACCATTAAGGACCCACGCCCGTGTTATTATATATATATGTAATAACACGGGCGCGGGCCGACGAATGATTGCTGAGTGGTAGCTTTGGAAAACTATTCTCGCCTTTCTACTTGAGGTTAAAAGATGACATGTCGCCCGGCCGTGCATCACAAACGTTTTTAAAACAGTTCACGCAATTCATCTCTACCCTCGGACACACAAATCATAACACAACTTCTCGAACTACATATTTATTAAAATCGCCGGCCGCTCCGCCGGGTTTTTCGCAGCAGACAAAATATTACAGAGTGCGTCTAAATTTAAACATCAGATAGTTTTATAAATTCATTCCATCACATGACACAGAGGTGTGACTTACTTTTTGATTGGATAAAAGTTATTTGTTGATGCGCCGATCTGATCTAATTTTTACGGACGCCGCGTCGCGTCTAATTTCGTTAAAAAGTCAGCCATCCTTAATGATATTGCCTGGGGTGACCAAAGATTGTAACAATGGTTTACATAAGTTTTACTGGGACGACACTACTAAAATTTAGAATATCTCTTGGATTTTAACACGAATGCCCAAGGGAAAATTAAGTACTTAATAAGATTAAAAAGGGGTATGTAATTTTGAATAGTAAATTGAGGAATTAATAGTTTTTAAATGTTAAGAGTGTTGAATTAAGACATTACTAGTTTTTTTAATATTATATATATATATATATATATATATATATATATACATATATATATATATATATATATATATATATACATATATATATACACACATATATATACAGTTGGCTCTCTGTTTAACGACTTTCAAGGGACAGTGAAAAATCGTCCTTAAGTAGAGATCGTCCTTAAATAGAATCTGTGAAAAAAATAACATTTTTCTTCACTCTTTACAGGCTTAGGGCTGTCAATATATTTCTTAGTATACTGGGGTGCTTAAAAAAAGTTATGTTTATTATCATTATTATTTTATTCATGAAAAGTTATTTTAAATTGCATTGAAAAAAGAGTAGAAACAATACAATAAGTTAGGATTTAAAAAGGTCAAAAAGTGTTGATGGCTTTATTTTTCGCCTTGTTTTCGTTATTCTCTTTTCCAGATTTTCTAAAATGTTAAATATATCATTTTCCATGTTCGGTGTAATATAGCGTCAGAGAACATCTAGAGCAGAAGTTGCATGTGTGTAAGACGGTGGCACTGTCTCGTTTTCCGTGTCTTCAAATTCACCTTCTTCGTCTGACACTGTGTTTCCGTTTACTATATCTTCATAAATTTGTTCTACACTTCTGTAATCTGTTGTTAAAACACATCCATCACAATTGTAGAAATCTTGAACTGAAACATCTTCATATTCAACAAGACTTCTCCCTTCTTCAGGGGTAATGTCATCTTCGTTGATTTCTACATCCGTACTTTGCAGTTCCACTGCAAATTCTTTGTGAATTCCAGCAACGCGAAAGCAGTTTTTATTGTGGATGAAGAAACTTCTTTCCATGCTGATGTTCTCATGTTCATTCCTTCCAAGATCGCAAATTTTCTAATTTTTATACTGTCAGCCGCAATGTTTATTAATGGACGCTCTTGCTTGATGAAACCATTGCAGGACTGCCTTCTCAAACTCTTCTGATCGACCACATTGAATTTTCTGCCGTTTGGATTTCGATCCAAAACCAAATTTTTGTGCTGCTTCAAGAATTTTCTCTTTGCTTGCTAAAATGCCTTTGAGAGTAGACTCGGGTAGCTGAAATTGTCTTGCGAATTGGACTTTTGATATTCCAACACATTCTTCCCAATCTTCAATAATTTTCACCTTTTCGTGTAGCGTATGATACTTTCGCTTTGATGCCATTTTGTTCTGCTCACCTTGTATTCGTACTGGAATGAGCTCCTACACGCAACCACGAATTCTCTAAACATGAACACCTTCTTCCCGGAAAAAGTGAGAGAGGGCTGCTGTCGGACAGTTCGTAAGTCACATGACAACAGATGGTAGGGACAATAGAGTGATTCAGCTCCCGCACTAAGAGCCCCATGAAAGAATATTCGATCTTCCGGAGATCCCCCCCCCGCGTTTTTCCCACTGCAACAAGTCTATGATTGCAACATTGCAAACAAAGAGGAAATT
>CAJRAI020000035.1:0-24303 GCA_907164885.2 Dolomedes plantarius
AAGCTACAGCATGTTTGCATCCACCTGTAAAAAAATATATTTGTAGAAACCCTCAGAAATATTAATATACAATTTAGTTAACAAAAATCAAACTATTGTCGGTTAAATTTAAGCTAGCATTTAATGCAAAAATGAAAACTATATTCCGAGAATATCATATTTTATTCACTTCAATAATCATTGTAAAATGTTTATTTGCATTAAAATTTTGATTTTATGAAAGATGTTTCAAATAAAATGCTGTTATTTCTGACTTTAATTTTTTTCTGTGTTCATTAAATGAATAAACTTTTATCCATAATTGAAATTCGTTAAATTACCATATTATCTCTATCAGATTAAATTATTTTGAATATACCTGAATAACTTCAGAAAAACTAGCCTTCTGGATAGCGGTCTATAAAATGTTTGTTAACAGCAGAGATATGCAATATACAAATCTTAAAGTATATTACATACAGTTATTTGATAATAGCTTTGATGCTGAAACAGTTGTAAATGCTCAGTAAGTGGATCTTCATTCAATAATTTTTTAATTTAGCTATAATTGGGGTTTTAATGTGATACAGATGATTTGCCAAATTTATATTCTCCAGATGGTGAATTCCACCTAACATGAAACCATTACGAAAGAAAATCATTTAAACAAATTCTTAAGTGTTATATATCATTGGAAAGCTTATGGCCTCTAGAACTAGAACCTATTATTGCTTTTTCCTTACATTAAGTTTGTTTTGTAGGGGAAGTAATGGGAAAATATCTATTTGTAAGTTTTTTTAGCAAGTAAAATTATCATTTTTATACCTTATTACTTACGTAAATTATGCCACTGAATTTAACTGGAGTAAATTTAATATTTATGTAAAAACTATAAAAGTAAAATAAATGCATGTTTGTGACTGTTTTGAATATAAATAGCCTAGTTAAGGGTACAGTTTCAACATCATGTATTATATGTAACGTCTGTTACAAATAGTTTTTAAATTTTTTATTACAGAAAAAAATGACTGAATTTTTATGTCAAGGTTCTCATAAATTACAGGCATATCTTGTGATGTTATTTTTTAAATTTTTGAGCAAATTTACATAATAGATTCACAGATTTCTTTATCTTATGACGCTATAGTACAAATGATGTTCCATTTTATGTAACATCCGTTACATTAAAGAAATTTTTTTTGCAGCTTAAATACACCAGAAATAAATTTTGAAACCTGTCAAGTTTATCTTTAGTATTGGTTTTATCAGGAAAAAATAACGTACTCCTATTTTGAAGCATTAATATGCATCTCATAATCTTTTTATAATTTATTTTGTGTGTGAATGTAACGTCCGTTACATGGAATTCACCAGATGCTGGGTTGGGGGTAGGTGATGAAATTTTAAAATAAATACAATTTGTGTGCAAAATGTGACAAAAGCATAAAATATATTAATTATTTTGTAAGTTTATTTTTAATTAATCTTTTTACACTAGTTTTGGGTGCTAGTTTTTTACATAAAATGTATAAAGTATTGTATTAAAAAGATTTTTTTATAACTGCTGAAGTATTACTAATTATTTATAAATGACTTAAAGCGGGGAAAACTAACCATGAATGGTCTATTGTATCTACCCCAAACACACTATCATTAAAACTTTTAGATAAAATTAAATATAATACATAAAGGAACTCACCCAAAGATGCTGCACAATCATTGCATTGAACGGAAAGGACATTTTCTTCCTTTTCATCCAACTTGAGTTCCACACTGTAGGTCTTTTTTGTGACATTATGTTCTGGTGTCACCCTTGCATTGACTGCACAGATGTCTCCATCCCTTTTTACCTGAACATATCCTACAGCATTATCTCCATAGCCTTCTCGTCCAGATCTAAGTAAAAGTAACTTTCTAAGTACTAAAGCATTAATTTAAAAATGTGTTTTTAAAACACAAAATTATGGAGTTAGAGGATTGTTTAAAATTAGTATGAGTAGTAAACATTTGTTTCTTTGCACCACTTAATATGTGATCAGTCAAAAGTTTAATTATCATGCATAGTTCAGATTTATTATAATTCCTTTACCATTTAAAATACACATATTTCTATGATATGAATGCAGAACACTGAACACATTCGTAAATTTGGTAGTGTTTTTAATTTCTGTCAACTTTTTAATAGACAATTAAAATTACTAAATATCCTATAACAGACACTACTTGTAATGTTGCAGTGCTAATTAATTCTACAAAATTAAACATGTACTATGAATGAATAATAATAGAAACTGTATATTAAACTTTTAGAGTACGATATTAATTTAATAATATGCATAAACAATGTCTAACTCTAAAGTTTGTGTAAAGTACAACGCACGTCAGCGTTCTACAATCTACATTACATAACTAGAATAATAAATGCAAACAAATATATACATACCTCTGAGCTTTAAATCCTCGTATTTCTGCTCCCATAAAACTTGGATTATTTCCCAAAAAGGAAAACACTGCAAGTGAATCCATTTAGGCAGGTTGTCAGATTGCCCTTTTGCAAAACCGGGTAATAACGCCATGGTAAACAAAACAGAAATAAAACTAATAATAAAGACGACGATAGAATATAATTTTTAAAAAAGGGGGAAATAAACAATAGCCACAAAGTAAAATTAGAAAAATTAAACCGAATTAGAAAAAAAATATGATTTTAAAATGTTAGCTTAAGAGGAGGAAACGTAGAATCTCGCGCTAGAAAAATGTAAACATTGAAGCATGGGGCATAGTGACGTCAGAACCAATCACGTAGCGTTTTGAGGTCACATGATTTTTCAACACTTTTCGCTTATTTTAAATTTAAAATTTTTATTATTTAGATCTATATGTACGTTTTAATTGATGTTTTCGAACAATTTAATAACCAATCTGTTAATAAAAAATAGAAATGAGCATTTTCCCCACATGTGCAAATTCCTCATTCTGGATCTAATTTAGTTTCTCTATTTAATTAATGGCTATAATTGAATGTTATGCACATTTCAGTTTCATTAACAGGCTAGAAACATTTGATTACATAATTTATTACAAAATCATACTTTAATATCACTCTCTGCATTCTAGAAGATATTTTATGCGTAGGTTTCTTGACAATTGCTATTAAGGGTCTACTGTACAATGACAAAATTATGATAAAACACAATTGCCAATAATTCCTTTTCTATCTTTTCACTATTAGTTAGCTACGTGAAACAAATGACACAGGTTCACCTTTTTGGATTAAACAAGCCCATCTCTTGAACTGTATCATCAGTAGCACTTAAAACTTTTAAAATTGGAGCTTTAGTTAACAATTCTTTAATGTTTACAAGTGATACTTCTTGTTCCAATTAAATTCTACTTTTTCATGAATGATTTCACTTAACGGGGCAGTAACTTTAGATACGTCGGAAGTGAATTTTGAAACAAAATTTATCATACCTAACAAGATGTGATCAGGATCAGGTTTTATACCCGATTTCGATATAATTTGACCAACATATTTTACTTCTGATACCCTATATTGCAATTTATCTGGATTAAACTTTATATATAATGATCTAGCTCTTTCTTGAAAGAGCTAGATCACTTTTACAAGATTGCATCATCATATCCTGCCACAATAATGTCATCAAAATAAACTCCACATCACCAAAAAGCTTTTAATTTCTTTTCTGAAATATTTCAGGTGCAGAAGCTATTCCAAACAGCATCTTATTGAATTTATACCTTCCAAATGGTGTATTAAAAGTGCAAAATTTTTGAAAAGTGCCTAATTTTTGAAAAAACTACTTTAAAAAGCTGAAGGCTGTAGCTTTATATATGCAACTGTATTATAATTCATAACTCTATACAGTGGAACTTGTATCATTTTTATAGGGACCTGTTGCTTTGAATGATAAATGCAGGAATATAACAAAATATTATCAGAACTGGGTGAGGTACACAGCACATACAGGGAAATGATCAATGGAAATTCTCTCTATGCTGCTACATTATGCTATCCACATGTTGTTTTACAAATAAATAAGACCCCTTTAAGAGGAAGGTTGTTTTTAAACACACTCTAATGATTAAAATTTGATGCACCACGATTATAACAGAAACTAAGATCTGATAATTCCCAGTTGCATTTTCTGAATTTCCCCCGAGTTTTTGTCAATTCTATATCATTTTTGCATCCATTCCAAAAGTTTTGTAGGCCTGCATGAGTATTGATGTCGATTTCTTCATCACTGCTAACTTGATAATTGTCATTTTGATGTTATTAAAATCCTTAGGAAATCAGATTGTGTTTTCAAAATGCTTCTCCTCTGTTAATAATTGTGATGTGTGTATTCACATTTTATTTCTATTTCAGACTATGCGGTTGACTCCCAAATATCCAAATATTTGTACAAGTTTCTTGAAACAGCAGAGGTAAGAATTTTAATATCAATATTTGAATATACTTTTGTTACGGGCAGCTTTGATCGCTGACAAAACTCTTTTCTTTTGCTTATTGATTTATTAATTATTAATGTGGAGTAAATTTTTTCAAATAGTATAAGAGATATTTAAAAATATTGGATAGTTTTACCTCTCTTGAATGTTAATCAAATTTTTTTAAATGAAAATAAATTTGATTGTTAAAAATATACTGGTTGAAAGTTAGTATTTAATGTATAGAGTCTCGAATTTAAAAAGAAATAGTGATTGGTCTTTCATTGAATAAATGGGTTCTTTTATATAGTGTTTTATTTCCGAACAGTTCATAATTTGTAGTAAATTTTAGTTTAGTATTCATGTTTTGAATTTCTTTTTATTCTGCATTCCCTTTGAATGTATTTTCTTTTAATTCTATTGTCTTCTCAGAGGATATAGGATTGGATAATTACATAGGTTTTGTTCTTTCGAGATTTAAATGTATCACTGTTGTCAACTTGCCGGATTTTTAATGTATATGGACACTATTATTACCGGATTTTTAGTTACATAACAAAAATATCTACTCAGTTCAGGTCATCTATGTCGAGGGAAACCTTAGAAAATTTGCTAATATGGAAATGGAACGCATAAAAGTATACTGCTATTAATAAACAATTTGACAATGAATTTTTAAAAAGAGCAAAATAAGCTACAAAACTTGCAAGATTTTCTGCAATTAATTAAAACAAACATAAAGAAATATAGACCTTTATATTTGGTGCCTTTTAATTCTAAATATGATGTACATTAAAAAGGAATGATTCCAAATATATAACTTTTGTTTAATATTATAATTTCAAGAACAGTATGTGATATTATTCGAGATTACCTTCTAAACTATAAGTTGTAATTTTATGATTTGTTACCGTACTGTTTTTTGTCGTCGATTATTAGAAAAATAGAAGGATTTTGCTCTTACTGAGGTCTGTATAACGTACAGATTGGAACTGATACTGTTTGATTATTTAAAGCATGCACATATGTGTTAGAGAAAGCCAATATTTGTTGAAAAGGTGTTTGAATATTCAGTAGCTTCTCCATAATTGTCTCCATTTTGTAGGTATGTGTTCACTTTGGACCCATAATGGATATGAAAAGAGTGAGAATTAATTTTCAAACTGTGCAGACACATCAAGTAGTCTGTTCAATTTCATCTCTTGCCAATTTTCAACTTGCTATAATTGTATGCAGGTATTGAAGATTGTGAATGGGATTTTTAACACCCTCACCCGAGTATATTATCTCAGAAATTTGAATTTGGCTGCATGAAACGGCCTGAGGCAGGGGTTCCCAAAGCGTTTCAGTTGCATCATGATGTATTGTTTAGACGAACTAATGTAGACTAATGAGACCATAGTTTAAAATTGTTTATATTTTAATTGATTTTGTGTGTTGAATCCAACAAATATTACAAGTTTATTTCAGTTCTGAATGTTTTTTATGTCCTGTGCAGTTTATATAGTGTTTTATTTCTTTTATATAGTGTTTGAATTTGCCTGCCCTCGTGTCACCTATATGGCTTGTATCATCAGTATCTGTCTGCATGAAATGGCCTTCCCAAAGTGTGATCCCCTATCGCTAAAGATTAAAACTCCAAAAGACCTCTGCATTGCAGCAGTACGTGGTCTGTAGTGGCATGCTGACAGTTTTCACAACTAACCGACTGGTTCGCAAAGTACTTCAAAGACGACCAAACCGAGAAGTTGAAGCTCCAAAAGAATTCACTTCACAAGAGGAAGAATATCGAGTGACAAGAGCCTGAAAGCGAAATTCGTTTCTTCGGATTTAACACAGTTTTGGATATCTATAAAAAGTGAGTATCCCATTCTTAATTCTAAAAGCTATGAGGCTTCTCATTTCCTTTGTAACTTTTTATCTTTTCCAAAGCTGGGTTTCCATCACTTTTCTTGTTATAATACAGAGCGAATACCTTTTGAAAAAATTAATGTCAAAAAAGAAATGAGAGTAGTTTATTTCCACGATCACTGTTTATTTCCACTGTTTATTTCCACCACTAAAACTAAACTCGCTTATACCAAGAGCATTTGGAAGGTAATTTTATTATTAATTTTAATTAAAGTACTTGCTGGATTTTTAAACACAAATTGTATTAATTCTTTAATGTTCTTACCACTTACTTCTCTAATTTCTTCTTCATAGTCATACAAATATGAAATATATATAACAATAATAATATACCGCAGATAGATATTATATGACTATTTTGCCGTGAAAAAATTCTAATTCTCTTTAGGGTGTCATGACTTGGATAAGTTTGGGGTCTAAGGGGAATGGAAGCTAATATTAATGGAAAATGTACTTTTAATTTTGAGGTATGAAATTCTATTAAAACTGAAACACATGGGCATAAAAATGCTGTGAAAAGTTATTACTGTGATTGGCAACTTTCAGTTCTTGTCATTAAGAAATCCCTCTACCCTTCACAAAGGTTATCAAAAGAGGAGAAACTTGTTATAGTGTTTATAGACCCAGTTCTTGCTGTAATTGTTTATTAATGTCTTACATATTCTTTTTTAAACAAAATGTCAAGCTATATTTAAAATCAGATGAAACCATTCCATACTGGGTAAACTTCCCATCTTCTCTTAAAATAATTCACGAGTCTTGAAAAGATTACAGACCTTTGATAATGTTCTCTGAAAGATGGCACTTGAAATAGAAATAATCTGTTAAATTTCCAACAACATCTCGTGCTGCTAAAATTAAAATGAATCAAAATCTTAGATTTAAATGTGTTATAATGAGGGATAATCTTTTTAGTACTAGTTAGAGAGTTTTTCTACACTGCATTTTGCCCTTTAAAAATAAAATTGAAAGCTTTCTTATGGAATTAATGTACTTTATTATGATTTTTAGTCTTATAATTTAATAAAATTTAGGATATTGAAATTGTTTTTCAGAAGTTATTTACATTGTGTCTCAGCTGATTATTTCAATTGAATCGTATTATTGCATAGTTAATGTTTACTGAAGTGCCGAAATGATTTTAATTGTATTATAATTCAGTCGAAATGTCAAGCTAATTTTTTTATTTAAAATCAGATGAAACCATTCCATGCTGGGTAAACTTCCCATCTTCTCTTAAAATAATTCACGAGTCTTGAAAAGATTACAGACCTTTGATAATGTTCTCTGAAAGATGGCACTTGAAATAGAAATAATCTGTTAAATTTCCCACAACATCTCGTGCTGCTAAAATTAAAATGAATCAAAATCATTGATTTCTAGATCTTTAAATGTGTTATAATGAAGGATAATCTTTTTAGTACAAGTTAGTAAGTTTTTCTACACTGTATTTTGCCCTTTAAAAATAACATTGAAAGCTTTCTTATTAAATGAATGAACTTTATTTTGATTTTTGATCTTATAATTGAATAAAATTTAGCATATTGTTTATTCTGAAATTGTTTTTCAGAAGTTATTTACATCATGTCTTAGCTGATTATTTCAATTGAATCATAAAGGTTATTATATATTATTGCATAGTTAATGAACTGTCCAAATGATTTTAATTGTGATCTAATTCAGTCTTATTAAATCCCCCCCCCCCCTTTTATGTTTAACGTACTGTGTTACTACAAGTAGCTTCACAAATTTCAATAAAAAATTAATATTTTAGCAGGCCTTATTTGTGCACATTTTATACAAACTTATTTCCTATAGATCTTATGTTTATTTTGATGTATTTATCAGTTCTCTTCACTTTAGAAGAGAAAAAATGAAATTCTTTTAAATGAAATGTTATCCTTGTTTTGTAAGAGCATGAGAGTTACATCACTACCAAAAGACAGAATGGAAATACAATTCTCAGCATTGTGACATATGAATTTACATGTGCCTTGTCAGATTTGATAAAAGCAGTTTGTGTTCTGTCATAAGTTTAATTTGTCAGACAATTTCTGTTAAAATGCCATTATATTTCGAGCAAAGGCACTTATTTTTGAAGAGCAGTTTTCTTCTAGCCGTATTTTCCTTAAATTAGAAAAGACGGAATGATAGGTAATAAAAATAATTTGAAATCCATGTGCTAGCTATTGAAGAATGTTGTTGAGCAAAGAAACAATTAATGATGTTAATAGTGTAATATTTATGTTTAGGTTTAGTCAAAAAAGCAGATTAGTAGGGCCCCCTTAAATAAAATATGAACATTGAAGTCCTCGACTGTGTGACGAAAGCATCAACTCCTTGAAGCGAGTATATTATTATTCTGAATCCCGTGGCTTTTTGAATTGGATCGAAACCATTTTTGTGTCCGAATGTGAAGTTGCGTTTGCTCATGCCCCCGAAATATGGCATCTGCTACGTGATTTCTATTTCAGACTCCTTACCTAGAAATCCTTTTGATTCTGTATCCTTGAAGGTACACCTGAATAGATATATACAGTAACCACCGCTTATAGTGATCAGTGGTTATGAGAACCAATATCGCAAAAACAAATGTATTATTTCCATGTTAAAATTTTCGCTTTAAAGAATCAATGCACCTATAACCAAACTTTGTACCCAATCAGTTGGTTCATTTACTTTTCGTAATTCTTTTATTATAATATTTTACTATACTCTTTTGTGTTATGTCATGTCGATTGTTTTATGCACGGTAGACTATTGCCGGATTTTGCTCTTACTGAGGTTGGCAGGTCTGCATATACAGAGGCTGTTCACACATTTTTTAGACAATGTATATTGTATTCACAAAACTAAATTACATAAAATTCTTGTGTTTTAAATGTTCTATTCGACATCCCTTATTCTGAACTATCTTTCGACACCGCAATTTCCAGGATAATAATGCCTTTTGAAGTGTCAGAAGAGGTATTCTATCCTATTCCTCCTGAACAGATTTCCAGAGTCCCGTGAGGGTTTAGGGACGACGTTTGCATAATGCAGATTTTAAAAGTCCGAAAGCACAAAAATCCACAGGTGATACATCGGGAGATTTAGTAGGGATATCAGTGAAGGGTATGGCCTCGATACCAGTTTTTTGTTCCATTTCTTTTAGGAAATTTACAGTGGATTTCGACGTGTGACTGCTAGCTTTGTCCCGATGGAGTCTCACAGATTGATGGCACTGTGGGTAAAGCGATGGTATTTCATTCAGAAAAATTGGCAATGAAATATGTTCCAGATAGTATTTGGAGTTAATCTTGACATTTTTTTCCACTCTCTTTATTTTTAACTTGCCATTATAAGAAAAACCAGCAACAATCACGAATCCCTCAGAAAAACTTTCTTTCGATTCTTTGAACCATGTACTTAAATTTTTTTCTCCCCTTTTATGATAATAAATGGCTCCTTTTTTTTGTTGCAATCATTTAAATACACCCATGATTCATCTATTGTGACAATTTTTTTCCATTTTTCTTTGGATAAGTGTTTCATAAATATAGGATAGTGAGCATAAATGTAGCCTTCGAATCACTGCTTTGTTAAAAACGTTTTTTTGAATAAAAACAAAACTTTCAAGCCACAGACAATAATTTTGACTTTCAAAAACATAGTACAATTGCAATTATTTCCTTTGCAGCAAAAGATTTTTTATTACCGCTTACCAAAATCGTCTAAAAATTTGTGCGAAGAGCCTCTGTATGTAGCATAATACATGAATATATAGTATGTTTATATTAAATTGAACATCCTACAATGCAAGCTTTTCCTGCATGCACGGCTGGTTTCCGCTAGGCCTACTTTTAGGCCTAGCGAAGCGTCGTAGGAAAAGTCACTTTACAGGGTTGGCTTGCTAGGAATTCTTTTTATTAGAAATCTGAATTTTTTTTCCGTGTCCTTTGATAAAGAGGTGTAAGATGTTTATAAAATGCACTGAGTATGTTTTGTTCAATATTTTAAGTATGTGGAATTCTTTTCTGAGATCACCTTATCTTTTGAAAAAACTACTTTAAAAAGCTGAAGGTTGTAGCTTTATAGATGCAATGCATTTAACTGTATTATAATTCATAACTCTATCCAGTGGAACTTGGATTTATCATTTTTTATAGGGACCTATTGCTTTGAATGATAATTGCAGGAATATAACAAAATATTATCAGAACTGGGTGAGGTACACAACACATACAGGGGAATGATCAATGGAAATTCTCTCTATGCTGATACATTATGCTATCTACATGTTGTTTTACAAATAAATAAGACCCCTTTAAGAGGAAGGTTGTTTTTAAACACACTCTAATGATGAAAATTTGATGCCGAGAATTTGTTCTCGATTTCAAATTCCCGAAACAAAGATGCGTATTTATATAACATCGAAAAAATTCTTGTTCTTTTATCAGAATTTATGATAAATCATTTTTGAAAACAGGGGAAAAGCAATGTCTTAATAAGTTTTATTTTGCGTAGAACCGAAACTAGGCTTTGAATTTTCTTTGCAGTTAACTATATAGTACATTTATTTCTAGAATACAAGCGAGCGTTCAGTTTTTACATGCAGTTCTCGTGCGGTTGGAGCTTTGCCAAAGATTTGAAAATTCGCGCGGAAAAGGAGATGTCACGTGACCCAAAAACGTAATATCCGCCGTTGATATATTTCAAACTCGGCCGGGATAGTGAAAGCGCTGCAACCTGACAAATCTTAACGATTTGGAACTGCGAGAAATATTTGAATCGGAATGACGGCGTAATTTTTTCACTTCAGGTTTTTGTAATCATACGAGATGTTCCTGATGCTCACAAATATTTTTATTACAACAGCGGCTTACACTCGGAAAGATTTCAATTTGAACAAAAAAAAATTTAGAAGGCTAAAATTTAGCTAAGACATACAGTGGGTCCCAAAAGTGTTCGTACACTTACGATTTTCAATGAAATAGGGATCTATCCATCAATTAAAATGAATATTTCAGAATGGGTATTTAATAATAAGATCTATAATCTATTCTTAACAAAACTACATGAAATATTTTGAAAACATACTAAACTTTATTTTTAAGAAACCAGTAAGACATCGTACTCTGAAATATTTTCGGATAAATTCATAATTAAAATTATCATCTGGCACTTTTATTATTTTTGAATTGTGGTGGCATTTAAAATATCGTTTGGCTTTAAATTTGATATGTACATACATTGATACATTACAAAACAAATAATTGTAATACACACGCATGATCGTGTGTAACACTCGTTGGAGTCCGAAGGTATGAAACAGCGGTTGCAGAATAAACAAAAAAATGGGTTAATGGGGGGGGTATGATCCCCTCTTACAGATATACAGCTACCGCAGCGTGATTTCATACTGGAAAATAAGGCAGTTTATCATTCCCTGGATGGTTCTCGGAGGGGGTTTGCGAGTTGCCCTCCCCAAAGCGTCCCGGACATGCTCGATAGGGTTAAGGTCTGGAGATCTGGCTGGCCAATCCATCCGGCGAATATCCTCACTCTCTAGAAATTCGTCGACCAGAAGAGCTCTATGTGACCTCGCGTTAAAATGAACTCGGGGCCAACTGCACCCCTGAAAAGGCGAACATAGGGCTCCAAGACCTCATCCCTATACCTCACACCAGTCACAGTGCCTCTTTCAAAGACATGGAGAGATGTGCGGCCATCCAACATGATGCCTGCCCAGACCATTAAACCTCCTCCGCCATTGATCCATACTCCAATCTCTGCACCACGATAAACGGATTCTCCTGTTCGTAGAAGTACGCAGAAGTGCCAGGCGATGGATGAATGGTTAGATCGCTAGTATCAGAGCCCGTGGGTTCGAGTCCCACTGTCGGCATGGATGTTAATTGTAAAGAGAGTTCTGTTAAAAGCCATTACTGGAGTGTTTGTCTCGGAATCTTGAATATGAAATACATTCCATCATTCCATAAAAGGACTAGGGTCGAAGGTAGCCTTGTGGTACCACGCCGGGTTTCTTTTTAGATTCGGTGGGATATATATATATATACATACATACATACATACATACATACATACATATACAATGCCGTAACTAGCCATTCCTGTGCCCTGGGCAAGAATTTCCATTTGGGCCCCTAATATATTTAGGTCTGCGGAAATAATATAACAAATACAGCATTTTGGGCCCAGTTACGGCCCTGTATATATATATATATATATATATATTTATTTATTTTATATATATATACACTAGTTATCAAAAATTAAGGAAAAATCATAAAAAGAGGGATATAGCGTTCAAAACTAGGCCAATCTGTTTAAAATTTCAAAATGTTGTTAAGTAAAAGGCGCTGAACAATACTACATTATGCAAAATAGTGCGCTGCAGTCGGTATACGTCATTTTCGAGGAGCAAAAAA
Source organism: Dolomedes plantarius (assembly GCA_907164885.2). Taxonomy (NCBI): domain Eukaryota; kingdom Metazoa; phylum Arthropoda; class Arachnida; order Araneae; family Dolomedidae; genus Dolomedes; species Dolomedes plantarius. The sequence continues at coordinate 12,777 of CAJRAI020000035.1, forward strand.
GTGCATGTCTCAGAGCAAGGCGGCAATTGTCGCTGCGAGGCTGAGATTAGACATCTGGCATAGCCAAATTGTAACAAGGACAAAGTCAGACAGCAGTGGCCAGATGGCTAAATGTGATTCATAGTCTGTGGTTCATAGACTACAATATCTAACCGGGAACGTTTGCAGTGGGCACGTCAGAGATATCAAAGAATTCCTAGCAAACCGCCCCTGCAGGCCCTGATTTTCCATTAGGCCCGGGCCTAGGGCCCCCTACAATTTTTATTTTAAAACAAAAAATTCCCAATTCGCATTTTTTTTAATGTTACCTTTTTTAATAGCAATTTTTTATATATCCTTTCAAATTTAATTGATAGGTTCATCATATGTGTAGTTATACATGTATAGTTCATAATGCGTATGTTATAGTGCAGGGGTGTCAAACTCAAAGGCTACCTTGGGCCAAACAAACAAGGTTTAACTATAGGTGGGCCGCAAAAAAATCAATATTAATAGAAACGTAGGTTTATTTACCTTATTTATATTCAACATAAATATACGCATTTTGTTTAATGATAGCAAAAAATGAGTATAGTTAAGAAAACATTTAGCGAATTCTTCCTATCTTATAATTCTGCGTCAGTTATTTTATTATATATTATATTGGCCGGGCCGCAAAAATGTTCTTCGTGGGCCGCGAGTTTGACACCCCTGTTATCTATACTTATACATAAAGAGAGACAATTTTGTACGTGGAGGGTAATCTCCAGAACCACTGCACCTATTTGAAAAATTCTTTCACTGTTTGAAAGGTACATTATTCCAGATGGACATAGGCTATATATTATGTATATCTGATCATCTATACTTATATATAAAGAGAGAGCGATTTTGTACGTGGAGGGTAATCTCCAGAACCACTGCACCTATTTGAAAAGTTCTTTCACTGTTTGAAAGGTACTTTATTCCAGATGGACATAGGCTATATATTATGTATATCTGATCAGTAGAAATAAAGATGGGGGCTTAATCCTAACAATCTCCATTGTTACCGCTACTGTCCTCTACCGCTTTTTGTGCCGAAGTCTTCAACGATCCTTAGCGTGGTGCTATCGCGGTGGGCTTCTATTCTGACGATAGTGGTTCGAACCTAGCCGTTCTCCGGCACGCCTTTTTCTTTTAAAAAATCTGTACTTATATATAAAGTTAGAGCGATTTTGTACGTGGAGGGTAATCTCCAGACCAACTGCACCTACTTGAAAAAATTTTCACTGTTTGAAAGGTACATCCCAAGTAACACAAAACCGTTGGCAAGTCGTTGGCCAACCACTTTCGGGCATGGTTGGCCAACGGTGGTTTTTGGCCGTTGGCGCGAGGTTGGCCCAACGGTTGGCGTTCAGTTGGCCCAACGGTTGGCGTTCAGTTGGCCCAACGGTTGGCGTTCAGTTGGCCCAACGGTTGGCATTCAGTTGGCCCAACCATTGGATTTACAGGATTTGGCCGTTGGCGTTCTGTTGGCCCAACGGTGGGATTTGTAGGGAAACGGTTGGCGTTCTGTTGGCCCAACGGTGGATTTGTAGGGAAACGGTTGGCGTTCTGTTGGCCCAACGGTGGATTTGTAGGGAAACGGTTGGCGTTCTGTTGGCCCAACGGTTGGATTTGTAGGGAAACGGTTGGCGTTCTGTTGGCCCAACGGTTGGATTTAAATGATTTGGCCGTTGGCACGAGGTTGGTCAACAGTAGGCATTCAGTTGGCCCAACAGTCAACTTTGTAGGTAAGCCTACATTAAATTTATTTAGGGCTATTATGCATTTTTCAACCCAGCCAGCAACTCTTTGTTCATCAGGCAAACAGTCAAACTATCCAAGGGTCAATAGTTTTGACATTTTGCTATTTTTCAGCAGATCGTTTACAAAGAGGATTTCCCCTTTTTAAACAGTTTATTAAGTTCTAGTATTTAGCCACAAATAATTTATATAAAAATAGTATATTCGAAATTCTATTTTGAATATATGAAATAGGATATTAAAGTATATTTATATAAAAATAGTGTATTCAAAAATGCTTTTTTGAATATACAAAAAGGGAAATCCCCATTGTAAACGGTCTGCTGAAAATTAGCAAAATGTCAAACTATTGACCCTTGAATAGTTTGAAAATTGGCCCAATGAACAAAGAGTTGTTGGCTGGGTTGAAAAATGTATAACTCTTTTCCCCAAAAAGTAGTCTGAAAACTGCAAAATTCACTCTTTTATGAAATCAAAAAGTTTCCATAGTTAAATATTAAAATGTACAAAAAACAACAATACATTTTAATTTTAATGTTATTTTTAACAGTTTATATTTTGCTTGACATTGTTTATATAAAGTGTTTTGTTTTAAACACTTTATATCTTTTTAAAGAGAATAAATCTTATAGATTATATCCTTAGTGATATTATAAATCTCATGTCACTATATATATATATACAATTTATAATATCAATGCTACCTGTTGTTTTTAATCGGTCACTTTACTACATATATAATTTTTTTTAAATAAACACCTTTCCATTATAATCAACTGGTGTCAAATTGCACACTCATGCTGAGTTAATATGACAAATACTTTTTGTAAGATTACCTTTATATAAATATTTTTTCATTATATATATATATATATATATATATATATATATATATATATATATATATATATATATATATATATATATATATATATATATATATATTTATAAACACTTTATCTTCCGATTTGTCTTCAGGTCTGATACAATATATACAACTGAGGTCTGATTTTTTTAAAACTTTCCATAAAACTTTTATATCAATTTTTGGACTTACCTTGTTTAATATTTTAAAACAGCATCTTAATAAAGCATGTTATAGTAATTTTAATAAAACACAACTTTTCATCAATTTTTTTTTATTTTAACAAAAAATTTAATAAAATTTAATTTTACATTGTCAGAAATACACAGTTCTTTTATCTCTCCCTCCTTCTCTGTCTTTCGAAAAATGGAAAAATCCCTTTATTAAGTCTTCAACAAATTTTTCCGTTATGACTTCTCCCTGGTAAGCCAGTCCGACAGAAGCTGTTAATATAAAAATAAATTAGTACAGTAAATGAGTCAAAAGAAAAATAGCTATATATGCACCAAACAGTCAAACAAAAATGCCTGATTAAGTTAGTTTTTTTAATTTTTTAGAAACAAGTTAACTTATTATGAAATCTAACCCTAGCATTTACTTCATAATCAAAAATTTCTTCATGTTGCATGAACTTGTCTTAACTATTACTTCAGGTATGTATCAGTAAAGGTTTATTTATTTGCTAAATTATCAAAGTACAAAATAAAACAACAATTTCAAATATGCAAACTAAATTAACATCAGAGGCAAATTAGACACTGCACAGATCTTTAATAATTTTAGTACATATTTATTTACACGAATATATCAACTCTCTGAAAACTTACTTAAAATTTAGACATGAAAAATTAAAATATCAAGAGCTATTGGCAGAAATTTCTTTACATTATAGGAACTAATCATCTTAAACTGCTTGTATGAATTTAGCAAAGTTTATTTTCATAAATTAACAGAGCAGAAAATTAAAGAATAATTTGAAATATTTGAACCAAATTAAAATTAGAAAAATAAGACATTGTAGTATATGATAGATAAGATTAATTTCCACATACATTTTACCAATACAACATTGAAAAAATTAAGGTGAAATTTTCCTTCTCTTAACCACACAGTAAATAATATTTTCTCAGTAAAAGTCAAATTAATTCTGTAGCATCAAAAGCCCAACAGTTTGTAAATGTATGTTTGTCAACACAAAGCTTTTTATTAGCACAATATCTTTAAAAAAAACCAACACTTTAATAATTTTAGACAATATTTATAACTCCACGAATATAAAAAAAAATTACAAATTTTGTACAAAATATCAAGCCTACTAATGCCTTTCTATCTACTGAACATCACAGTATCTATATATTTAAGTTGCTAAGCCAGACCGATTCTTTGGGCTGTCTGGGAGAGAAAACTACTGCATCAATTTATTTCCTTTTGGTCTTAAAAAAAAAGATTTTAATTTATAGATGTGTCAAATATGGTTTTTGTAACTATAATCTCTATTAATTAGTGATAATTTATAATCTAAAATTGTTTTCTGTACATGCTCAGCGACATGTTTAAATCTGGCTTTAGATACTCACTAAGCACGAGGCTGCATAAACTACTGCATAAAATACTGTACTAATTAGATATAACTAAAAATTTAAAACACATTAACATAATGATTTAAAAATACATATTTAATAAAGTGAATCAAATAATACTGGTAGGAAACAAGGGAAAATAAAAAAGAGTGAGGAACAAGACTTCAGTTTATACAAATAGGCCAAGAATTCAAAGCAAGTTTTTACCTAGATTCAATCATTCATAAGATGATAACCACACTTCCAGTTCTTTCATCTATGGTACTAATGAGATCAGGACTGGCAGTCAAATAAAAATTTCCAGAATTTTCAATTCTGCATACCAGTTCCTTGAATACATGATCTTATAGACAGCTAAAAATAGAAAAATAAGTCATATACCATGGGATTGTCAAAATACAGTCTTTAATATTATGTACAAACTTTATAATATATATTGTTAAAAATATTGCTAAAAAAGTAAATATTATAATAAGTATCAGCTAATCAAATTTTAAAGACAAGTGAATTATTTTAATGAGTGATCAGCTTACTTCATAAATAGTCTTTAATATTATGTACAAACTTTATTAAGTATATTGTCAAAAATTGCTTAAAATGTAAATATTACAATAACTAGCAGATAATCAAATGTTAAAGACAAATTAATTATTTTAATGAGTGATCTGCATATTTCATAAATACTTTGTATTGATATTTTACTTTCAAATAAAATATTTAACATCAAATACCTGTTCGAGTCTGAGACAGACAATTATTTTAAACTGAAATAAAATACAATTGCTAAGTTGATAGTAAGGAGAGAAAAGTTACTGAAATTTCAACAAAGCAGACAGCTAATTCTATTTTATCTTTGTATTCATAAGCTAGTGATTAACTGACGCTTCTTTATAAATTTGACGATTTAATAGAGTAGGTTTTCTAAATTTATGAAGTAAACTGTGAGATATAAACTTATAAACAACTTAAATACACTCAGAATAAATGTTCAACTTCTTATATAAAATGTTCAGTAAACTTTAATATCAGATATTTGAGCATAAATAAAAGTTTACCATAATGTTTTTATTATAAATACTCTAGTTAGAAATAATCTTACTGAAAGTACAAGGTAAGAATCATCAGTAAACACCAAATTTGATCAACTATTCAATTTAAAACTTTCTGAACGATCCGATTAACTAAAGTAACTCAACCATTTAAAATAAATAACATAAACACATCCATGATTTCAAAAAGTTTAAATACAACCATTCTATAAAGGATTATAAATATACAGATTACTTATTGTGTTCTAAAAATAGAGAAACAGCAAATACAATTACAGTAGTTAAATTTATTATTTGAGGAAAGCTTTGGCTGTTTTTATAGAAGTTTAACAAAGCATTTTACTGAAATTTACCAAGTTACGCTTCATTTTGATATGCATTTTAGAAAACTACTTGATGCTACTAATTAGCCAAGTACATCATTTTGTTTACTAAATAAAAGTATATTACTAATAAAATAATATACTTACTCTGGAATTCTTCGTAATATTACAATCACATGGAACATGGAATGGCCGACATCCATTTCTTTTTACCGTTCATTTCTTTTCCACACGTGCAAACAATTCGCCAAACCAGTTTCTGTCGTAGTGAATAATGCATTCTGTAACTGTTGGCCCAACAGCTTTAATTTGCAGTTGGGCCAACCATATTTTGTAACCGTTGGCCCAACCGCTTCCATTTGCAGTTGGGCCAACCATGTTTTGTAACCGTTGGCCCAACCGCTTCCATTTGCAGTTGGGCCAACCATGTTTTGTAACCGTTGGCCCAACCACATCCATTTGCAGTTGGGCCAACCACATTTTGTAACCGTTGGCCCAACCGCTTCCATTTGCAGTTGGGCCAACCATATTTTGCAACCGTTGGCCCAACCGTTTTCATTTGCAGTTGGCCCATCTGATTTTCTGGAATTTCTGCCAACGGCAACCATTCCCCAACGATGCCACGAAAATATGCGGTTGGGCCAACGGTGTGTGTTACTTGGGATTATTCCAGATGGACATAGGCTATATATTATGCATATCTGATCAGTAGAAATAAAGATGGGGGCTTAATCCTAACAATCTCCATTGTTACCGCTACTGTCCTCTACCGCTTTTTGTGCCGAAGTCTTCAACGATCCTTAGCGTGGTGCTATCGCGGTGGGCTTCTATTCTGACGATAGTGGTTCGAACCTAGCCGTTCTCCGGCACGTCTTTTTCTTTTAAAAAATCTGTACTTATATATAAAGTTAGAGCGATTTTGTACGTGGAGGGTAATCTCCAGACCAACTGCACCTACTTGAAAAAATTTTTCACTGTTTGAAAGGTACATTATTCCAGATGGACATAGGCTATATATTATGTATATCTGATCAGTAGAAATAAAGTTAGGGGCTTAATCCTAGCAATCTCCATTGTTACCGCTACTGTCCTATACCGCTGTTTGGGCCGAAGTCTTCAACGATCCTTAGCGTGGTGCTATCTATACTTATATATAAAGAGAGAGCGATTTTGTACGTGGAGGGTAATCTTCAGAACCACTGTACCTATTTGAAAAATTCTTTCACTGTTTGAAATGTACATTATTCCAGATGGGCATAGGCTATATATTATGTATATCTGATCAGTAGAAATAAAGTTAGGGGCTAAATCCTAACAATCTCCATTGTTATCGCTACTGTCCTATACCGCTGTTTGGGCCGAAGTCTTCAACGATCCTTAGCGTGGTGCTATCTATACTTATATATAAAGAGAGAGCGATTTTGTACGTGGAGGGTAATCTTCAGAACCACTGTACCTATTTGAAAAATTCTTTCACTGTTTGAAATGTACATTATTCCAGATGGGCATAGGCTATATATTATGTATATCTGATCAGTAGAAATAAAGTTAGGGGCTAAATCCTAACAATCTCCATTGTTACCGCTACTGTCCTCTACCGTTTTTTGTGCCGAAGTCTTCAACGATCCTTAGCGTGGTGCTATCTATACTTATATATAAAGAGAGAGTGATTTTGTACGTGGAGGGTAATCTTTAGAACCACTGTACCTGTTTGAAAAAATTCTTTCACTGTTTGAAAGATACATTATTCCGGATGGACATAGGCTATATATCATGTATATCTGATGAGTAGAAATAAAGTTAGGGGCTTAATCCTAACAATCTCCATTGTTTCCGCTACTGTCTTCTACCGCTTTTTGTTCCGAAGATTTCAACGATCCTTAGCTTGGTGCTATCGCGGTGGGCTTCTGTTCTGACGCTAGCGGTTCGAACCTAGCCGTTCTCCGGCACGCCTTTTTCTTTTAAAAAATTTATTTTAATTATTAACTAACGTAAAATTAATTTAAGGTATTATTAGGTTATAATTAAGGCAAAATAAGATTTACAATTTATTGGCTATCAACTGGAAATTTATTGGTATAATATTTTGTTCAACCCGGACAAAGTCGGGACGGGCCGCTAGTAGTGTATATAAGGGATTAAGTTTTTCTGGTTGCATCGTATGGGTGTTTTAATGATGAAGTTGGCCGAGTTGGCATACATGGTATATATAGTCAAGAATTTTCTGAATCGGACTTGAGCCCCTGTAAAGCGACTTTTCATACAACGGGTCTGCAAATTTTAGGCCTAGCTTAAACCTATTTTCACACGGATTACCGAGTAATGAATATATATCTGTTTCGGAATTAGTCTGCTTCACGGAATAACGCCATTTTTCGTTGAAAAATAAGTTCTTGATTTCAAAATGTTTCATTTATTAGAAAAGAAAGATAAATTTTGAAAATTACATCCATACATATTCGCCCACTATTCTATCACTAAGGTAATTTCTAAGAATTCGGTACTCGGAGTCTATTAAAATGGCCCCCTCACTTTGAAAACGTCATTTACCTAACGGGAAATGGCAGTGATGGTATGCCAGTGATTCTTCTGATAGCACGACGTCCATACTTTAACGGATTAGAATATATCCGGAACAGTACATGAATAACGTCCCCAGCGGGTGTCGTGAGATTTTGAAACTCGCGAATCGAAAGTGACTCGAATCGAAAGTAATTATTTCAGCGTGACCGGCTCCACATGTAACGATATTAAAAACTAAAACTACGGTAGGGGGCCATTCGGACCCCTAATCAAAATCTTACTCTTCTATACGTTTCGTTTTCTTTCAAACACGGTTGCAATTCTACACATGCGTTGCGCCATTTCGAAATCGCGGCGACGAAACGGGCCATAATCCAAATATCAAAATTTCCACAAAAAATACAATCAGTTTAGCGAAAAAATACAATCAGTCGATAGCATGCTACGAAACTCACCAAAATACACAGGATACAATACAATAGGAGCGTTGATTAAAACTTGGATCAGCACAGACTTTATGAGGGTTGCGATTCAACAGCTAAGCCTAACTAGCGTAGTAGCAAAACAATCTTTACAGGGGACAAGTTTTAAAAAAGGCGCATTTACAACTTTTAGGAGAGACTCGTAAGTAATTGATGTATACGACTATTCCGGGCCGCCAAGAGGGGGGGGGCAACTGGGGCACTTTGCCCCAGGCCCCCAACTGCCGGAGGGACCCCCAAATAATTTTTAAAAATTTATTTATTAGATTTCGTCAGAAAGAAAATTCTGAAACTTGTACCGTACGTCAAAATTCAAAATAATCTCCTGAAAAAAGGGGCCCCCCCCCCCAAAAAAAAAATTTTTTTTTAAATTATTTAAATTAAAAAATTTTAATCAGATTTCTTCGGGCCCCCAACAGAAGTTTGCCCCAGGCCCCGTAAAGTCTCTGGGTGGCCCTGCGACTATTAGACACAGTATACTTATTTGAACGACAGACATTTTGAGGAAAATGTTAATTTATTTTTAAAAACATAAGAAAGACGTAATTTTTTTTAAAGTATATAAATTTGAATATAATTTGTTATGTCCTCGGTTGACATGTACGGTCCACAGATTCACGAGTTTGCGTCCATACCCTTGCACGTCCATACGCCCGATACAATTGGAAACGAGACTCGTCAGACCGGGCAACGTTTTTCCAGTCACCAAGATTCCCATGGAGGTGTTGGCGGGCCCAGGCGAGCCACCGCTGTCGGAGATTCGATGTTTTACCGGATAGTCACGGTACAATCGTGAAATGGTCGTGCGCGAAAATCCAAATTGCATCGCTACCTCGGAGATGCTACGTTCCTATCTCTCGTGCGCCGACTATAACGCCACGTTCAAAGTCACATAAACCTTGATGACCAAACATTGTAGCGACAGGAACCGATCTAACAGCTTCGCCAGACACCTGTTGCCCATATTGGCGATGCCGATTGCATTGCGCTACGCTGATCGGTTTCATACCTCAGTTATTTGTATACGCGCGCCCGTACCAGTTTTTTGTGGCTCTTCAGTGTACATATATATACACTCATGTCCATAAATTAAGGATAATATCAGCTCCGGCAAATAAAGGTTCAGAAACAAAAGAAACGGGACTTATTCATAAAGCCCATTTGGGGTCGATTTATACAGGCACGTGAAGGGAACGCAACGGGAACGATCCGACGAGTCGTCGTAATCATTTCCTCCCTGTTTTTCAATGGAACTGTTTATACTGCGCCGTGACACGTCCGATTCTCGGCCAACGATTCGGAGCATGAAGTCGTTCACTGCTCGGCCGTCTCTCGTTCACGGCAGAAAGTAAAAAGTGGCTATTCAAGATATAATTCTTCAAATGACTGTATGTAGTGACTGACAGATAGTAGAAACTGATATTGAAAAAAGGATTGACAATCAAGGGTTTACTATAACTGAATTGAAGATAAATCATGTTTTTTTAACCCACCCATAAGCACGGACCTGGCTCTCCACTTCCTCCTCCTCTAACAAAAGTGTGATAATCTTTAACTGAAAAATGAAACGGAGCCATGACGTTACAAATCTTTCACAACTAATGAAACACGTTCCCGCCATTTTCTAATCCCGTCTCTGTATAAACATATGCATCCGGCGCTCGGGCTCGGCTCGTTCCCGTCACGTTCCCTTTACGTACCGGTAAAAATCGACCCTTATTAAACAAAAGATACAGAACGAAAAAGTTGGAGTGTATATGATACCATTCATAGAAACTACGATTTTGGCTCCCTGGAGCAATTGTAAAAAATATCTCCTTTACAAAAACTTAATATTACATGTTTGGTATGATGGTCAATACATCGTATGTCTCTCATGCGATGAAATGAAGTCCGTACAACGCCTAGGCATGCTGAGTATCAAATTATCGAGCTGATCTTGGGGAAGATTCCTCCGCTCAGCAAGCAATGCTCTCAAAAGTTCCGGTACACATGTGGAAGGTGGTTGACGGGCTGCAACTCGTCGGCCAGGCATGTCCCACACATGCTCTATCGGATTCAAGTCAGGTGTGAATGCTGGCCGTTCCATACTGGTGATATCCTCAGGTTGAAGGTATTCGTTTCCGATGTTTGCTCGGTGAGGACGGGCGTTGTCATCCATAAACACAAATTCTGCGCCTATGGCACCCCTAAAAAAACGTAACGGGTTGTTTCAGAATGATGTTCCGATAAATGTGGCCGTTCATGGTTCCGATTCGAACATGCAGATCTCTTCTGGAGCCCTATATAATTCCACCCCAAACGAGCAATCCTGCACAAATGTTTCAAGAACAACGAGAAAGTATGAATGGGGAATTTAATAGTTTATTACGATATATCATGGAAACATACCGTTGGAAGCGAATGTGGATTTTTATTTTTGTTAAACTGCTTCATTTGACACGAGGAATAAATTTCGTATGGCAATTACGAATCCTGTAACATTAGCTTCCGACTCGAGATAGGTTGAATGATCTAACCTCCATATCTATAGAAAAAAAACCCGTACTACATTTTATTATTTAGAGAGACGCCACTAGCTGCATTAAAGTTTTAGAAATTTGTTTCATAACATATTTAAATTTTTGGTCTACTCATGAAAACTGTAGTGAATTATCTTAACTGTTAACCTTCATCGACAGCTTTAACTGTGACCATCAGAACTAGCGTTTAACTGTTTGGATTTTAAACGGTGTGGGATTACGAGGAAATTGAAGTAAGGATGTTTTATTATTAATTGCTATTTAAACTATTGTGGTTTTCGCATTCACTTGTTTACTTACATGGAAACAATTTTTGTAAAAATCTGTAGTTATGTTTTCAAGTTCCAATTATATCTATAATGACAAATGCTGTCACAGTTTCGTTTCTAAATCATAGAAAGCTATAACGATGTTTA
>CAJRAI020000036.1:0-10000 GCA_907164885.2 Dolomedes plantarius
CCCTTGTATATATATACGTGTGTGTGGGGGGGGTCAACAACAACCAATAAGACTGATTCGAGCTTTTATTACAATTATTGTATGCATGTATAATGAAAAATCAGTTTTCTTTGAAAATTCTTTTGACATAAAGTTTAGATTTTTTATGATGCAAAACTTTCTTATGTGAGATGATAGTAAAATATTTTTAGTATTGCAGAAAAATCTTAAATATACTTTATTTTTATAAACATTGTGTATGGGTTAGACATTTGCTAACTTTAAATTTTCAAGTCTTATTTTCCACTGATTTCCAAATACATTGTAAATGCAGAAGTATATTTAAGTTACACATTTTATTTCTAACAAAACGAGTCTTAAATTCCACTGATTTCTAAATACATTGCAAATGCAGGGAGTTAGTTGCACATTTGATTGCTAACATTAAATTTTCATGTTCTTAGTTCTTAATTTCTATTGATACTCATTGTAAATACAGAGGTATATATTTAAGTTGCACATTTCATTGCTAACATTGAATGTTCAAGTCTCAATTTCCACTTGTTCTAAATACATTGCAAAAGCATATATCTATATATATATATACTAGCTGAAAACCCGCACTTCGTTACGGAGTACATTCAAATTAAATACAACGGTCAATGTATGCAATTAATGCCAAAAATAACAAATATATATATATATTTATAATAAATACGACGATCAATGTATACAATTGATGTGAAAAAAAATATATTAATAAAAAAATCGTAAGGGATATTTTTATAGACAAAATAATGTCCAATTGTCTGCCGCATTAGCAAGAAAATTTTTTTTCTTTGTCTATTTAGTTGTTATGCACATGACGATAAATTTATTTAAAGTACTAGAAAAACAAATCACGTGATCAGCATTTAATAAATTAAATTCTAGACATTAATCTTTAAAAATTCACCCAAAATCAGAAAATGGAGGTAAAGATTCGAAAAAGATCTCATTTTAAAGGAATTTTTAGGATCTTTCTCGTGATATAAATTTTATAACCCTCAAATTATTATTTTAAATGCAAACTTAAAAAAAGTTACTAAAACAGCTTAAAAATTTAATTTAAAAAAATCTAAGAAGAATTTTTGAAAAATCTTTCTCAGTCCACTCGTACACTATAAGAAGAATCACCAAGCAAAATGTCAGCCCTTTAGGTCCAGTTGTTTGGTCTGTGCGTTGTATGTCAGTGAGTCAGTCAGTCAGTCAGTTATGGAAACTGTTTTATATATATAGATATATATAAGTTGCACGTTTGATTGCTAACATTAAAATTTCAAGTCTTTTGAGTATATAATTATAATTTTTCATTTTAATTTTTTATTATTACTTTTTTATTCAAGGTTGCATATTTTATTATGTTTGAAGTCAGGCATTTTGGCCTTTTTGGAACTGTTTTTGTGTAGGAATTTTTTTCAACCATCGATATCAAAACAGATTCAGTAGATTGCTAATGACTGTGTGCATGTACAGGTTCTGCATGATTGTATACATTTGTGATACATACATATATATATACATATACACACACACACACACATATATATATATATATATATATATATATATATATATATATATATATATATTTATATATATATATATATATATATAGATACATATATATATATATATATATATATATATATATATATATATATATATATATATATAGATACATATATATTTATATATCTATACATATATAGATACATATATATATATATATATATATATATATACATACATTATACATATATATATATATATACATATTCACATATATACAGAAGTATATGTATATAAATGGACACACATACATATATATATATATATGGATAGATAAAGAGATATAGAGAGAGACCTTTCTCTCTCTCTCATGCAAAATATATATAGATACTCTTGCCATAAAAGTTGAATAACCAATGCCGAAAAAGTGTAACATTTTCCCCGCAGATTCTATTAGAAATAACTGTACATCAGGAGCTCATTTCTTATGACTTTTCTTCACAAAGTCTGAGTATATATATATATATATATATATATATATATATATATATATATATATATATATATATGATTGTATATATATATATTTATGTGTATATGTATATATATATGATTGGTCAAAATAAAATAGACTGAAAATTTGTCTGGGCATTTTGAGAAATGGGGCATCAAGTTTGTGACACATACAAGAAATAATTTGCTGATATTGATATTTCTGTGGAAGGTTTTTTGGCTGATATGAGCTTACAGCCAGAATGAAAAACCCCAATACTTGTCTTGTGGGTGAAGCTGAAACTGAATGAAAATGTTGAGCCGATCGAAACAGGAGGTTTCTGATTTTTGGCTGTAAATTTTTGTTTTTGAGAACAGGAACAAAAATTTTCAGCCACTGAAAGAGGAGGAGCTAGGAGGTGTATCGGACAATATAATGTATATATATGAAACAGTTCCGTAACTGACTTACTGACAGATAACGCACAGACCAAACCGCTGGACCTAAAGGGCTGAAATTTTGCAGGGCGATTCTTCTTATAGTGTAGGGGTGCACTAAGAAAGATTTTTCAAAAATTCTTCTTAGATTTTTTTAAATGAAATTTTTATGCTGTTTTTGTAACATTCTTTAAAGTTTGCATTTAAAATAATAATGTAAAATTTATATCAAGAAAAAGATCCTAAAAATTCCTTTAAAATGAAATCTTTTTCGAATCTTTACCTCCATTTTCTGGTTTGGGAAATTTTTAAAGTTTACTTTTTAGAATTTAATTTATTAAATGCCGATCTCGTGGTTTCTTTTCATTTTGTGATACTTTAATTTAATTTTGCGTCACGTGCATAACAACGAAATAAATTGACAATTTTTTTCCTTTCTAATGCGGCAAACTAATGCTAAGGGGAAATCTCGAGTTATACGCAGTTGTCGACAGCTAGCGCTAACGCTCTTCCTTCGCCCGCCACTTCAGTGTTTGTAAAGATGGCGACTGCACGACAGAAATCATTTTGCGTTCTACGCTTTGCGAAGTGTGAATCCGTAACATCTGTTCAGCGTGATTTTCGTCGACAAAACCCTGGTAGATGGACGTTCCTACTTCTCAGAGCATTAGGCGATGGTATAAACAATTCCGAGACACGGGTTGTCCGTGTATGCATAACAGCCGTGGAAGCAGTGCTCGTAAAAGTTTGGGAGGAATTTGCCTACCCTATAGACATCTGTCGTGCATCTAAAGGTGGGCTATTGAGCATCTTTGGTTTGGTTTGTTAAATACTTTATGATTAGCCATCTCTCTATTCTAAAAAAAAGTAACTGCCGCCGCCGCTGTCAAAAGCTTGTCACGCTATCCGCTGGGGGTATGGGGTCGAGACCGATACCAATACATGCAGAAAAATGCGGGGAAGAAGGTAAGACATGTCTCATCGTCGTTTTTTTTTAAATTTTATGTTTTGGGGAAAAATATTGACTTTTTCATGTTCAGATTACGATAACTCGCCAAAAATTAATCGTAGAATTTTGGTCTTTTTACAATCTAAGACTACAGACATTTCTCCTTCAAATAAGACCTCATTTGTTTAAAAATGATTTAAAACAGACTAATATTTTCATCAAAATATTAAACCCACTTTTTCGAGAAATATCGTCACCTATGTGGATGTAATATCGATGCTCCTCGAGTTTTTATCTCACAAAGAAAATATTGACATCATCTGGAAGATGAAAGCTTTCTCATTCATATAAACCTCATTTCGAGTCTCCATCTTAAAATTTCGAGTTTTAATTGAATTTTAAAGCTGAAACAGTGATTCCCCTTCGCATAAGGTTGACTGACAACAGTAAATGGCTGTTACATTGCCCGAGAATCACCCCTATGTATCTCGCTATTAGCCATAACAGAGGAGCGAGTGTAGCGAGCCCAGGGGCAAAGCCCCTAGTGTAATATAAAATTAATTTTAAGGTGCTATGTTCAATATTTTTGATAATATACTCAATTCAAATCGGGTGATTATTTTTGAAACACCCTGTATTTCCACTCAGCAGAGTGGTACACGCATGTTCTGTAGGATGTTTCAAATCAAAACAGGATGGACAATCTATTGAAAGGTTCGTCGCTCTCTGATTTACCCCGTGTATTGCCTAGTACATAAATTCTTAAACTGTGGTCCGCGGACCCCTGGGGGTCCGCCAAACAATTTTGACATTAACAATCTATATTTGAACAAGATATTCTCGTGGAATTATCATGCGATACGTCTTTGAAACTACAATTCAACGAAACTGAACTCACAAACTTTTGGTTATTTCTCAGATCTGATTACCCTGCACTTGCAAATGAAGCCCTCCAACACTTGATTCCGTGCTGCACAACATATTTATGTATACGGGCTTTTACGGTACTGTTATATATATGAAATCAAAGTATAGAAACAAACTCAATGTAGAAGCGGACCTCGGAATAAAATTTTCCAACATAGAGCCCGACATTGCGGTTCTGGTTTCGAGAGAACCACTGCACCCATCTCATTAAGTAAAAATCATTTACAGAAAACATATTATAATAAGATAGATCTATTTTGACCAATATTTGACCAAGAAATGTTTGTATTATTAATGTATTATGATTTGTAACTTTTAAAATTCTTTTTACTACTGTTTTTATTCATTTTATGTTTTTCATTCTATGTCCTAATAAAAATGTTCGTCTCTGTAAATGCGCGAGACCATCTATTAAAATAACCAGCGATACATTTTTACCAATATTTATTATAACGTAGTGCCTATGAGATTATTGAGCCAGAAATGAAGTCTCAAAAACGACTTAAAATGCCTAGAGTTGGGATGTGGTAAGCAAAAAGAAATGTTGTTCAAGAGGGGTCCTCGAACTACATAAGTTTAAGAACCCCTGGCCTAGTATAGTTGTTGTCTGTTGTGTACTTGTAAATTTCAGTTGGTTTTCGACGTCGTAATTTTAGAATACGAGTCGTGAAAATTAGAATTGCATTTTTGATCCTGTGTTGGTAAAGCTTCCATTTTTGTTAGGAAGATTTTACTTGCCATTGCGTTCTACAAAAACACCTTGCTGAGGTAATGTCCAAAAAGAATTTTACAGTGGCAGTCATTAAAATTATCACAATGTCTATTTGTGCAGTGTAACTTTGTTTCTGAGAGTATAATTTTTGAATTACAGTCATTAAAATTATTACAATGTCTATTTGTACAGTGTAACTTTGTTTCTGAGAGTATAATTTTTGAATTACAGTCATTAAAATTATTACAATGTCTATTTGTGCAGTGTAATTTTGTTTCTGAGAGTATAATTTTTGAATTATTTAAAAACATAAATATCTCATTATTTTTTTATATCGTTGCAGGTTGCCTATTTGAAGTACCCCCTGTCGGTAGATGTGCTTCCGAAAATTTTATTCGAATCTTAACGCCCAGATGAACCTTCACAGAACTTCTCAGACGCAGAAATCTCTACGCATTGTAAAAGAATAATGCTTGCTGTGAAAGTCAAGTCCCCAAAATGAAAGTGAATACTGCAGATTCAGCGCCGCGCAGGGCCTGTGCGAATTCTAATTGGTGTTAAGAACGTTTCTGAGAGTCATAAGAATTAGCCAAGGTTTTTTAGTTTTTCCAGGCTGCATCTGTTGTCTGGTCATTTCAAATAACTCTAAGATTCCTGCAATTTAAGTCCATAGTGTTTGGCATGAATTACTGACTTTCGTCGCCAGTAGATTTTATTTGAACTGACCAATGATGTGACACAAAGGAAATAAGTCTTTTTGATCCATCTTTCGCTGCAAGCATCGTGTTTCCAAAGGCATAATAATAATAATAACATCTTTCCGTTGGATTAGATCATTTCACCCTATTTGTGTTTTATGACTTATAAACTTTCTCCTTTGGACATGGAGTGCGAAGTAACGTCTCACGATGCCGACGGGGAAAAAAATTCAGGCGCAAGTCAGTCTTCCGAGGAAGGATCTACTCTCAGTGATTCGTGCGTTTCGAATGGCACTGACGCCGCTGAAGAACACCTCAACTCCGAGCACGCCGAGAAAATCTCCGTGTGCGAAAACGTCTCCACTCGACCGATTCACCCAAACAGACACCCTCCCGAACATACGGGAGAAAAACCTTTCATGTGCAACGTCTGCAAAAAAGGATTTTCAGTCCAGAGCGCACTCAACAGACACCAGCGCACCCACACGGGAGAAAAACCTCACGTCTGCGGCGTCTGCCAGAGAGGGTTCGCCCGGCAGGCGCACCTCAAGGAACACATGCGCACCCACACGGGAGAAAAACCGTATGTCTGCGAGGTATGCCAGAAAGGATTTTCCCGCCTGCGCACTTACAAGGATCACCTCTCCGACCACACGGGAGAGAAACCTTTCGTCTGCGGTGTCTGCGCGAAGGGATTTTCTGCCGAGACTTTCCTGAGGAGCCACCTGCGCACCCACACCGGGGAGAAACCTTTCGTGTGTCGCGTGTGCGCCAAAGGATTCTCGCACGAAGGCAGCCTGAAGTATCACCTGCGCACCCACACCGGGGAGAAACCTTTCGTTTGCGTCGTATGCGCGAAAGGATTTACTCGCCAGGATAAACTGAAGGAACACCAGCGCACCCACTCGGGAGAAAAATCTCTCGTTTGCACTTTGTGTGGGAAAGCATTTTCCCACAAAGTCAGCCTGAAGTACCATCTCCGCACCCACACCGGGGAGAAACCTTTCGTCTGCGGTGTGTGCGCGAAAGGATTTTCTCGGCAGTCTGTGCTGAGAGAACACCTGCGCATTCATACGGGAGAGAAGCCTTTCGTCTGTGACGTATGCGGGAAAGGATTTTCTCACCAACTGAGTTTCAAGGAACACGTTTATAACCATACGGGGGAAAAACCGTTCGTCTGCAGCGTGTGTTCGAGAGGATTTTCCCGCCAGAGTGTGTTGAAAGAACATCTTCGCACCCACACGGGTGAAAAACCTTTCGTCTGCAGTGTGTGTTCCAAAGGATTTTCCCAGGCGAGTTCTCTAAAAACCCACTTTTGTACCCACACCAGCGAGAAACCTTTCGTCTGCAGTGTTTGTGAGAAAGGTTTTTCTCGTCTGCGCGGTTTGAAAGAGCACCTCCATGCTCACACCGGCGATAAACCTTTCGTCTGCAGTGTGTGTTCTAAAGGATTTTCTCGTCTTCGTAATTTAAAACGACACGTTTCCACCCACCCGGAGAGTAACCTTTCGCCAACCTTGCTTGTACAGGAAGCCGCGTAGTCTGAATCTTTTGCAGCGCATGCCCGGAAAGGTTTCCTCAGCTTGACAGTTACGGTTAACACATCCATTCCTAGATGAGCAGGGTCCGTCCAATTTTCGTTTATATTCGTACTTTCTGAATATATCCCCCAAGATATGTGTGTTTATGTAGTTGCCTACCTGCTACATGTAACATTGTGAACGATTTTTGTAATAAAAATGTACAATGACCAACATATCTGCGGGTCTTAAAAAAATATTTTGCTTTTTGGTCATGCAGTCAAATTTCATGTTTATCCAAGCATAAAATTCTACTTAAAATATTCCTTTAATTAATAAAAAATCGTTTTTCATCTTCAAAATATAATTTCCCTTTTTCATGAAACGATTTTCAGTTTTTCGCTGCTTTCTTCCATTTATATATTTATTTATTTATAGTATTGTGAGATGGTTTTACTGTACGGTGAATGTGGACGCAAGGCACGATCAGCAGCAAGGTTGTATCGGCAACGTTTCCCTGCAGGCCCGCATCAAACCATCCTAACTGTTGTAAAACGTTTAAGGGAGACAGGCTGCGTTACTAGTCGACCCCGATCTGGCAGACCAGCTAAGGTAGGACGGCAAGTTCAATCGGATGAGGTATTAGCATACGCCCGAAATGCACCACAAGAGAGATCAGTCAACACTGGCCTTTCAAAAAGTCGGGTTTGGAAAATCCTAAGCGAATTAGGCGCTCGTCCCTACCGACCAACGCCTCAACAGGTTTCAGTGGACGGGGATGCCGTGCGACGCTATGCATGGTGCAACTTCGTCATGAATCAGATACAGGTCCAGCCAACTATCTTGTCAGATATAGTGTTGACGGATGAGGCATGCTTTTCACGGAATGGCGTGTACAATGGACAAAGGACCCCTTTCTGGGCGCTGGATGTTTTCCCGACGTTCGACATCAAATACGGTATGCTATTAACGTATGCTGCCCAATTTACAATAACAAGCTGATCGGCCCAATATTTTACAATGGCGCGTTAACGGGTGCACGATATTTACAACTGCTACAGAACGTAATACCCGATTTTGTGGAGAACCTGCCGTTGTTTAATCTTAGGAATGTATGATTTCAACATGGCGACGCGCCTGCTCCTAAGACATCTCCAGTGAAGCAGTACCTCGTCAAGGAATTCGGGAACCAAATAATTGGGTATGGCGGTTTCGAAGAGTGGCTTCCACGTTCGCCTGATCTGACTCCACTGGACCTTTTCCTGTGGGGATACCAGAAACAGCAGGTGTATGCGACACCTCCACAAACATTGCAGGACCTTAAACGACGCATTACTGACGCTTGTGCCAACGTGTCACGATCTATGCTCCAACGTGTGCAACGTGACATTCAAACGATGATCCAAATTTGCATTGCATTTGACGGTGAGAAGTTTGAACTTTTCAAATAAAGGTATATTGTTATAACTAGTTGTTTTTATTCTTTCTCAGATCGTTTTGTTACGCCACAGTGTAGGAAATCACGAAAAAACAAATGCGCGTTTTAACCGTTCTGTTCTTCGCATTAATGTCCACAAGGTGTCTTTTGTTACTAAATCGATGATGCTCTACAACTTTGCAAATCACTTTTTTTCCCTATCTCGTTCCGTTTTCGAGATAGGAATGCTAACTCCGCAGTTTTCCACCAGGTGGCGTATGGCTGCTTTACCATACCTAGACAACACTTTTATGGATTTAGCAGCAGCCGTTCCGAAGTTAAGAGGGTGGCAAGGGACTTCAGTGGGCATACTGTATGTACCAGGGTTTCCCAAAGGGGGCGGTGTGGAACGATCCAGGGGGCGGTAGTAGTCTCGGGTGATAATTGGGGAGCGGTGAAAACATAAAGAGAGAAGACTAGACAGTTCTGAAACATTCCTCAGAAACTGGACACAGAGTGTACGGGAAATACCGTCCATAAAGATGTAACGTAGCTAAATGCTCGTTAATACAGCTAATTAACGAGTACAGCGTAGCTAAATACTCGTTACAGGTCGGGAATTGTACTTTTATGTGTGCTGTAACTTACTTCAAAACGCCGTCATTGTGAGTCCAGAGTAAAGACAGCTCTAAAAATCTATGAAGAGTCCTTTCGACGCGACTACAGAACGAATGCCTACAGCTGCTGAGTATCACAGAGAGTCGGCAGGATTTACTTACTTTAATTACTACATACAGCCTATACCTTATACAGTCGGACCTCTATTTAACGAACCTCTATTTTGCGAACTTTTCCTTGGAACCAAGAACGTTTTGCGAATTTCTTCGTAAAATAACCTCCAAATAATTGCATTTCTCTATTTAACGAACTTTTTCTTGTGATCCAATGTTTTTTTTTCTCCATATTTCTCAAAATATTTCTGAACCTTTCAAACTAATTCTTTCTTTTAACACATTAACTTTCTTTTAACACGTTCCGAGGCGGATTACAGTTTGAAGAAAATACACCTGAAGGGGTTTTTGGTGTATTGCAAAGATGCGAGACGTATTATGTGAGAAAACACTTTTTCAAACAAAAAACTCTGACAAGATTAGCAAACTTTATCGGCAATTAAATTTAAGGACGCATGTGGTAATATTAGCTTAAAATTACTTGTTATAATAAATGCGATAATGCCATTAAAATTCATTAATTTTAATATAATTTTGTAATTGAAAATACAGTGTATTCTCACATAATGTTTTGTTTTATTCCTGT
>CAJRAI020000036.1:17500-25000 GCA_907164885.2 Dolomedes plantarius
ACAGTTGCAAAATCATTAAAATGTTCGGTGTCCACTGTAAACAAAATAAATAAACGTTGATTTAAATCTTAAGAAAGCGAAAAAACGCAATGTGCAACTTCTTCGTCCAAATCATATCGCTGAGCGCAGGACACGCTGCAGAATTCTATATGAGAAACACTTATCCAAAGAGAAATGGAAAACAATTGTCACAATAGATGAATCATGGGTGTATTTAAATGATTGCGACAAAAAAAGAGCCATTTATTATCATAAAAGGGGAGAAAAAAATTTTAGTACATGGTTCAAAGAATCGAAAGAAAGTTTTTCTAAGGGATTCATGATTGTTGCTGGTTAAGTTAAAAATAAAGAGGATGGAAAAAATGTCAAGATTAACTCCAAATACTATCAGGAACATATTTTACCGCCAATTTTTCTGAATGAAATACCATCGCTTTACCCACAGTGCCATCAATCTGTGAGACTCCATCAGGACAAAGTTAGCAGTCACACATCAAAATCCACTGTAAATTTCCTAAAAGAAATGGAAATTAAAAACTGGTATCAAGGCCATACCCTTCACTGATATCCCTACTAAATCTCCCGATGTATCACCTATGGATATTTGTGCTTTCGGACTTTTAAAATCTGCATTATCCAAACGTCGTCCCAAAACCCTTACAGGACTCTGGAAAGCTGTTCAGGAGGAAGGGGATAGAATACCTCATCTGACACTTCAAAAGGCATTATTATCCTGGAAATTGCGGTGTTGAAAGATAGTTCAGAATAAGGGATGTCAAATAGAACATTTAAAACACAAGAATTTTATGTAATTTAGGTTTGTGAATACAATATACATCGTCTAAAAAATGTGTGAACAGCCTCTGTACACAATTGCATACGAACATTTATTTCTTTGTTTGTGCATATAAATAATATATATATTTATACATACACATACACACACACACACACATATATATATATATACACACACAGAGTGGTACCTCGGTACTCGTCGTTAATTGGTTCCAAAAGTCACGACGAGAACCGAATAAACTTTTTCCATGAATACTGAAAGGAGTTGATGGTCTAACGGGATAGAGGAGCTAAGGGTTTATTGCTCGGAAGGGGAGTCTCCTTCCAATAAAACATCAGGGCCTTGCACGAGAATTCTTTCTCATTTAAGACTCTTAACAACCCTGATTCCTGATGTAGACTCATATTGAGGTTAATTTCTGCAGATCTATCAAGAGAAACTGCTTTCTGACTACGTTTCAAATTGTTTGTGAAGGGAGACATTACTTGCTCGATCCTTAAACAATTACACATTTAGGACATATAGAGCTTTGTCCGGGTGATATTTTTGAACAAAATTCTGTAATTCAACCCATTTAGAATGCATTTCTTTTATCAAAGCATTCGGGGCTTCCTCCCATCCCCTGAAGAATGTTCCTCATCCACTATCTCTTCCTGCTTCCTCAAGTGTCCCTCAGTGCAGTACTCTTCCACCAACTCTTCCATGTCTTCTTCACCGACCTCCATTCCCATGGACAATGTCTCCTCTACCACTGGCCATGGTCCAGCCTCGAGGCTTCCCCATTCTGCCGAAGTCACAGATTGTGGCCGCAATTTCCTCCAGGCAGAGTTCCCCATCTCGTCCCGACGTCGTCTCGGCTACCACAAAAACTATGGTTTTGACACTGCTCTCTGTATTATGGACATTTTATATTCACCCTCACTTCTTCCCTCCCCCCTCTCTGCTAATGGGGGGGGGGGGGGTCGGTGGCTGAACTTGCACTTAAACTGCATCAGAAATGTCACCACTCGCATCAGCGACCCCGAAAATTATGGTTTCGTCACTGCTCTCGGTATTTTTGGACAAGTTTTGGACATCGGTCTTACTAGAGGCAGGATCTTGTAAGAGGCTGATCTGCCAGGTATTATTACCTTTCAGGCCCTGCCAGGCATTAGTACCTTTCAGAGTGACACAGTGAGGGATATTGAAAGTGTTTTACTTCTAGAAATCTCTGTGTCATCCGAATTCACCTCAAATCTATTATGGAAGAGGAATTTGGTATACAGTTTTCTTTTTCAAAGTTTGAGATCAGCTGATTGTCCATTCGCTGGAACAGAGGAGTTGTGTTAGGGTGGGGGGGGGGCAAGAACTTCAGTGTTATGGAATTTAACTCCTCCTGCAAGTCCAGAGTGTGAGCAGGAACATCGGCCATTGTTAAGAGAGTCCTCAAGGGCAGTTCTTTTTCCTGAAAATATTTTTTGAAGTAGGACCAAACGCTTCGTTCATCCACTCGATGGGGAACTGTGTCTAGTATCGAAGCAAATATGTCGCGTCGAAATGCGACGAGTAACGAAGCAGAACTATATATATATATATATATATATATATATATATATATATATATATATGTAATGCTATAAAATATGGGGGGGGGTGATCGCGTAAACTTTAAATGGGATCTTTGTTAAAAAGAAATAAGATTTATCAATTTAGGGTTGGGGAAATCTTAAAAAATCGGAATAAAAGCATCGTGGGGAAAATAGATTGCAGGGTTGGATTTGAGTGACAAGTATGGCCACACCCCAGCCTCATCGGCGGTGTAAACGTCACGCGCATGCGCTATGGCTTTAGATGGTTTAAAACAACAGGGTTTTTTAGCAGAGCGGGAAAGGATTTCAATCGGTTTGGTCACGCGTCTCGAAGATCGAGATGCTGTCTTGGAAAATAATTAGCAGATTGAACCGGGGTAGACTAATATTCGGAAATAAACTCTTAATTGTAATTAATTTGTAGTTCTTTGCCACAGGGGGCCTTTAATCATTGACTGCCATAACTAATAATTATTTAGGAATAGATTATGAAAGAGTAACGTTGGGTATAAGACGATATAATGGAAGTGGGTAGATTAAGCAACGCGTCATATATATATGTATATATATATATATATATATATATATACACACACACACATGTATACACAAAACGCAATTTGAATCGAATGGAAACTTACCCTGGTTCCCTCACTGTTGGCCTCCTGGACCTGAAGCTCATACCGCCTCATCCTGCGAGGAAAGAAAGGGATATATATATATATATTTGTGTGTGTGTGTCAGATTAATTGGGAAAAGAATAATTAAGTTAAATTTAAAGGGGGCTTAGGGATTAATCATCGTGGCTCGAAAAAGCCACTAGCTTTCATATTCCAGGACGCGTGCGGGTAGGAAAAGTAGGTTCTTTCCCCGTTTCAGTAATTGACCTTCGATTCGCGATAGAATGAAGCTCCATGCAGAGAGATTCTTTTTAGATACAGTACAGGTTTGGCGGGAAGAAAACTTCCAACAAATTCTAAATTGGGCTCTGCGCATGTGCCGGGAGAGTGGACGCGCGGTTTTGACCTCGAAATCGGCAGAGCGTACTGAATAGAATTCAATGCCGACGGACGTGTGTTCGTCGCGTCTCTAAGTAAAAAATGGCGAGCGCTGAGCGCGCTGATTTGGAGCTTTGGTTAGCGTGAAAAGGAAATAAAGTGAAATGATTCAAATTATGGACTGATGTTATTCTATTTCTACCACTCGCCACCAGTGCTAAATGATGCATTAATGGTATTATAACAGGCAAACCACATGCCTGACATATATATATATATATATATATATATATATATATATATATATATATGAAAGATATAAAATTTAAGTTGATCCCCTATACATTTTCTTTCTTTCCTATGCTTAAGAGGGCATTACCAAATTCTATTTTCACGAACCCAGGAATATTTTTCATAGCGTCAGCAATCCCTGGGAAGCCACGAAATCATCCGACCCCTTTTCTATGCCCAAATAAGGCTATCGCCCTGCACAACTGATGCAGCTTGCAAGAAACATCTTTGCTCAGCAAATTCTTTAACCGCAGATATCTCTATACGCAACCTCGGGAGTCACTTGGCTGCTGGTTTTCCATTAGTTAAGATGCATGTTAGCCACTCGGAAATAAAGTTCCTATGCTAAAGATTCTGTAATCTGATCTTATTTCATTACACTTACACACACTCACACACACACACACACACACACATATATATATATATATATATATATATATATATATATATACACACACACAACAACAACGACGATTATAGTCAAAAATAAAATTATTGTGGACATGGCGATAATAATAACAGAAATTTATAAAATTCCAACTTCTTACTTGCAGGGCGAAGAGCACATCTTGGAACAGACAGGCCGAGCCGTCTTCGTAAAGTTGGGATACGCTGGAAAGCAAAAATTGCGTTATAAGCGAGTTCATTATGCGCGAGGATTCACGGTTATATATATAGATTCTTCCCGAAATACCGTTGTTTCCTCTTCCATGCCAGTTGGCTGTACTCTGACTCTGATCTCTAGATATCTCGAATTCATTGAGAGTTTATGTCTCAACTGACGCTAACAGTCTCGGATTTGCTGAGACTGTCTCTCTGGGGATCTCGAATTGAATGAGATTGCGTCTTTCACGAAATCCGAAGTATCTTAGTTTTGCCGAGAGCGTGTCTCTTACTGAACTTAGGAGATCTCAAATTCATTGAGAGCGTGTCTCTCACTGATATCGTTGGGTTTCGGTTTCCTTGAGAACCTGTCTCTAATCACAAGTTGGGAATCTCGGTTTTGTCGAGAGCGAGTATCTCACACAGAGACGAGGAACTCTGTTTTACTGAGAGTGTGTAAGAAAAAAAAACTCACCAAACTCTGGGGATCTCTTATTCATTGAGAGCGTGTGTCATTGAACCCCAAACATCTAGGTTTCATTGAGCGTGTCTCTGACGGAACGAGAGACACACTCGAACTGAGAAACAGACTGGAGATGTTGAATTGAAAGTGTGTATCTCACCTTACGCTGAAGATCTCAAATTAAATGAGAGTGCTCCTCTCGGTTTGACCGAAAGATCTCGGATTTATTGAGAGTGTGTTGTTGAGTCAACGCTGGAACGTCGAATTCATTAAGAGTGTGTGTGTGTGTGTGTCACTGAACCCAAAAGATATTGGTCCCTTACTGAATACTGTGATCTCGAATTTACCGAGAGTGTCTCTCTCATCGAATGCTAGGGGATCTCGAATAATTGAGTGTCTTTCACTGCAAAAACGCTGTATATCTCGGAATCTTCGAATGTGTGTGTCTCTCTCGCACAACCTGAGGAATCTCGGTTTTGTTGTGAGTTTGTCTCTAACCACACGCTGGGGATCTCGAATTCTTTGACAGTGTGTCTCACACTGATCTCGAAGAATCTCGTTTTTGTTGACAGTCTGTCTCTAATCGCACTTTAGAGATTTCGAATTCATCGAAAGCGTATCTTTCACCGAAACTGAACTAGTCTCACTGAACGCTGTAGATCTCGAGTTTCTTTTCCTCACACAGCGCTGAAGATCGCATTCATTGAGAGTGTGTCCTTCACCGATCACTGAATATCTCAGTTTTGAGAGTGTACCGAAGATCTCGGTTTTGGGAGTGAGTGCCTTTCACCGAACGCTCAAGATCCCACTTTTAGAGAAAGTACGGCCTCGCCCACATGGTTTCCGAGATAACACAACAATAGAACAATACGTCCACGTGATACAAGAGACCGGTCACATGACCTGCGATTGGTTTGTTGTGTCACGTGGCCATTGCGTTGGGCTCTGTGATTGCTTAAATTTTTTTATCGATGGTTCTAGGTTCTCTCCGTAAAATCAATGGGGACAAGTCTTTTACTGAACTCTGAAGATCTTCATGAGATCGAAACAACTTATATATATATATACAGGGTGATTTTTTTTTAACTGACATTACTTAGAGTCATCTGTAGCGCGATCTATCGGCCGGAATTCGACCAAAATTCATAGAGGAACTAAGGATGACACCGGAAAGAGTTTCCGTGAAAAAATATTACTTCCAAAAGTCGCCGATAGGGAACGATATGGCGCTGTTCTTGTCGGCGCACCCAAGAATTTGCATTAAAGTAAAGTAAAACATCAAACATCAAATTCATGACTACGTAGTCGACAGCAGTGCCATTATTTTGTACCATGAATTTCGGTGTCCAATCTGTTGCGCCTTCGCTTTACAAAAAAGAAAAGGTCATCAGTCGCTTTTTCCCCACTGGCATGGCCACCTCGCTCCCCGGACCTATCCCATGTGACATCTCTCTGTGGGGTTATTTAAAGTCTAGGTTGTCTCTAACTTGGCGGCCCTAAAGGACAACATTTCCCGGAATGTGGTGAACATTCCTGGTGACATGTTACGCTCGGCGTCGAGAACGTAGTGTTCAGGATGAATCACATCGAAGGAGGGAGAAGGGAATTCTTTATAGTCCGAAATACTGACGATGCCGTCGACTACGTAGTCGTGAATGTGCGTTTTGATGTTTCACTTGCCTCTTATGCAAATCCTCGGGTGAGCCGACAACAACAGCGCCATATCTTCCCCTATCGGCGACTTTTGCAACTAATTTTTTTTTCACGGAAACTCTTTTCCATGTCGTCCTTAGCCCCTCTATCAAATTTGGTGGAATTCCGGCCGATAGATCGCGCTACAGATGGCTCTGAGTACTGTCAGTTTTAAAAAAAAAAGCACCCTGTATATACATATATATACATACATACATACATATATATATATATATATATATATATATATATATGTCAGATATTAATTGGGAAAAGAATAATTAAGTTAAATTTAAAGGGGGCTTAGGGATTAATCATTTTCGTGGCGCGAAAAAGCATTTAGAGTTCATATTTCCAGACGCGTGCGAGTAGAAAAAGTAGGTTATTTCCCCGTTTTGAGATTGACCTTCGATTCGTGGTGGAATGGAGTTCCGTGGAGAGAATTTATTTTTAGATCATGTACAGGATTGGGCGCGAAAAGAAACTTCGAGAAAATTCTAAATTGGGCTCTGCGCATGTGCCAGGAGAGTTGACGCGCGGTTTTGACCTCGAAATCGGGAGAGCGCGGGATAGGGCCTGTTCACATAGGAGTCCGTTGCGTTGCGTTAAGGAAAAGATGACGTTGAGACGAAAATAAACCAATCAAAGGACTCCAAACGATTAGTAATGAAATTTTTAACGCCTATGATTGGTTTATTTTGGTCTCAACGTCATCTTTTCCTTAACGCAACGCAACAGACTCCTATGTGAACAGGCCCTTAGAATTGAATGCCGACGGACGCGTGTTCGTCGCGTCTAGTCAAAGTTAAAGTTAAAAGAAATGGCGAGAACTGAACGCGCTCAGTTGGAGCTTTGGTTCGCATAAAAAGGAAATAAACGAAATTGATTCAAACTATGGACTGATGTCATTATATTATTCTTCCACCTGCCACTAATATTCACAGATGATGACTGCAATTTAGGATGTGAGAGCAGGCAAACCACACTCCTGTCATATATATATATATATATACACACACACACACACACATATATATATACATACATACATATATATATATATATATATATATATATATATAT
>CAJRAI020000036.1:37500-40000 GCA_907164885.2 Dolomedes plantarius
TTTATACATACATACATATATATATATATTTATTTATTTATCTATTTATTTATACATACATACATACATATATATATATAATATATATATATATATATATATATATATATATTTATTTATTTATTTATCTATTTATTTATACATAAATATATACATATATATATATATATATATATATATATATATATATATATATATATATATATATATATATATATATATATATATATATATATTATATATATATATTCATTCTTGGACCCGTATTTTTGGGATATATGCTATCCAATCCCGTACGGAAAAGGTTAATACATACATACATACATTCATACACACATATGTATATACATGTGTATGTGTGTGCATACTCACTGGTGGATATGGGCACCTTGTCCGGCATCCCCTCTGGCTTGCCCTGCAGCGAGTAGAGCATGTAGCAGTTGAAGGGGATCTCGTAGGTGAAGCTCAGGGCCGGAACCAGGACGGGCTGGGACCTGTGGGGGAAGGGGAAACAGTCAGTCCCATGTTGGACTACGGTCCCATCGTCATATGCATCATCTATATTAATAAAGCAATGGGGGAGTCTGTCGGTCACACTTCCGGTTGTACCGGCTAAAATTCGGCCATATTTGAAAACGTTGAAATCGATGTATTTTTTTTTCATGAAAGTACATAAATGTTACATATTTGGAAAGAGCTTTAAAAACCGATAATTTTTTCTGTGTACACTTATTCTGTTACTTTAATATTTTTAGAGATATTTTAATTCTAAATGCATACTCCACCGATATAAAACGTAAACACAGCATGATTCTCACTAAAAAATGAATCGCTGAAAAGAAATGTTTCATCGTTTGTCTAAATTTTAATTATTTTTCTATTTGAATCCTAAATATCATAAATAGATCGTTTGAAGATGTAATGATTTTTTGCGGATTTTTAATACTGTTTGTAATTTTTTACATGCTAAATATTTTTAAAATTTACTTCTGCTTTAACATTCCTTTTAATTTTTCCATCATGTTCTTACTTCTGTTTTAATTGTCCTTTCCATTTTGCCATCATGTTCTTACTTCTGTTTCAACTTTCCTTTCTATTTTACCATCATGTTCTTACTTCTGTTTCAACTTTCCTTTCTATTTTACCATCATGTTCTTACTTCTGTTTCAACTTTCCTTTCTATTTTATCTTTATGTTATTCTGGTTTTAATTTTCCTTTCTATTTTACCATCATGTTCTTCTGATTCAACTTTCCTTTCTATTTTACCATTATGTTCTTCTGTTTTTAATTTTCCTTTCTATATTACCATCATGTTCTTACTTCTCTTTCAACTTTCCTTTCTATTTTACCATCATATTCTTACTTCTGTTTCAACTTTCCTTTCTATTTTACCATCATGTTCTTACTTCTGTTCCACTTTCCTTTCTATTTTACCATCATGTTCTTACTTCTGTTTCAACTTTCCTTTCTATTTTACCATCATGTTCTCCTGTTTTTAATTTTCCTTTCTATTTTACCATCATGTTCTTACTTCTGTTTCAACTTTCCTTTCTATTTTACCATCATATTCTTACTTCTGTTTCAACTTTCCTTTCTATTTTACCATCATGTTCTTCTGGTTTTAATTTTCCTTTCTATTTTACCATCATGTTCTTACTTCTGTTTTAACTTTCCTTTCTATTTTACCATCATATTCTTACTTCTGTTTCAACTTTCCTTTCTATTTTACCATCATGTTCTTACTTCTGATTCAACTTTCCTTTCTATTTTACCATTATGTTCTTCTGTTTTTAATTTTCCTTTCTATTTTACCATCAAGTTCTTACTTCTGTTTTAACTTTCCTTTCTATTTTTCCATCATATTCTTACCTCTGTTTTAACTTTTCTTTCTATTTCCTATCTAATGTTTTTCATTGTCTACTATGATTTATAATAATTTTTGGTATTATTGTTAACTGAATTAGTTGAATTCTATTTTTTTTGTTCTATATTTAATATTTATCCATATTTTATTATTTGTATTGCTTTAATATTTTTTTAAACTAACTTTTGCTTACTTGTTGTTTTCAGTTTTAATTGTAATAATTTTTTTTTTTATTTCAGTAGTTTACAGCAGTTTTTGGGTTTGTTGCAGTGCTAAAATATTTAAAACGTGCATATTCAATTTTTTTTTCATGCTAAATAACTTTAAAATTTAACTTCTTACGTCTGTTTTAACTTTCCTTTCTATTTTACCATCATGTTTTGTTTTGCTATTATTGAAGTGTGTATAATGTTTTTCATTGCTTACTACGATTTAAAATAATTTTTTGTATTACTGGTAAATATAGCAAAATTAAAAAATTTAAATTCATTAATTTCCCGAAAAACAAGCTTTCTAATGCCTATTTGTTTTGATAAACTATAATTATAAAAAAAAATTTCAATTTTATTTTGTTGGAGTCTCAAGAGGTTAATTCTGTTCCGTTAGAATTTAATTCCAGACTGGCACATGAAAAT
>CAJRAI020000037.1:0-17500 GCA_907164885.2 Dolomedes plantarius
CAAAGTTGTAATACTGATTTACCGGAAGGTTAATATCTGTTTGTGAATAGTCAAAATCGCTTATCGATGATAGTCAAAATACTATTAAGATTATGATTGGAACTTAAATTTATATTATATTATTTAATTTATCTAACTTATACTTTGGTATTATTTAGTTTATAATCTGCTAAATTTTTATAATTTATACTCTATTAATGTTAATTATTTATATTATTTTTATGTTAATTAATACTCTATTGAATGTGTGATCATTTATTATTTATAAACTCATTAGTTATACTCTAGAACATCAGTAATTTGTAAATTGTTATGGGTTGTATAGCCTCACCCGGCCTAGGCAGGGTTCACTGCATTTTTTACTTACTTTCCAATAATTCTGGGTAAGATTATCTGGGTAAGAAACCCAAGTAAAAATTGTTCAGCGACTAAGACCTCAAAAGTTGTAGTACTGTTTTTTTTTTTTTCGAAAGGGAGAGATCTGTTTGTGAATAGCCAAAATTACTTAATCGAAAGCAGTTACAGCCAGTGCAGGTGCCGCTGAATAACTACACGAAATGAACAAAGAGAGTGATAAATAGTTCCTTTAAACCCCATAAACTATGATAAACTCTGAACTCCGGATACAGAAGTTCCTGTGGAAACGATACTGCGTTAAGGCTCGCAATTTGTGTTACAAATTACGTGTAAATAATTTTTTAGTATCCAGTTGAATGCTGAGAAGCACTGTGTTTATTATGATATGTGGCGAGTAAAATTCATTTGAAAAATGAACATTTAAATGAAGATAAAACATTTTTACGATGCAAACAATTTAAACGTGATAAACTTTGCTCTGAATGCGGAGGTACATGTTCACAAAGAACTCAAATGCAAGGCGTAGCTGTTCGGTAAATAATGCACCGTGCAAACAGATCTGTGGAAAGTTTAAAGACGGTCCATCTCAAAACGCCATTTTGTTTCGCATTCTCAAAATATTTTGTTTTTGTTTTTATTTCTACATGCATTTAGTAGAACTTAATTTCCTGTTGGGAAAAGTTAGTATTTAAAAAAAAATTAAACTTTTTCTATATGTAACACGTTTGCTACAGTTCTTTAACTTTGATGTATATACGTAGGCAAATGACACACCCCATTAGACAAGGTGCAAACTAAAATTTTGTTAAGTCGTGACTGTTTGTTAGATTTAAGGTCATTCAGGATAAGTGTGACTACATCCCAGAGGTGGGGTAGCCAACTGCATCATTTTGACTAACGAGGTCTGGGGCGCGGTAGCCCAGTTGGGAAAGGCTGTGAGTCAGTGATCTGAACGTCTGTGCTTCGATGCCTGTCTCTGACAATCCACCTCCGTGTACACTAATGGCGACTGGTGCACGAAAAATCTGTCGTGGCTGCAATGTCCTCCAAGTTCTCAAAATTTACCTCTTGAGGTACGGGGTCAAGTGTACCGGTCTCGCCACTTGACTCGGTTCAAAATTACGGGACCGGTCCTTTAGACGAGTCGGACTTCAACCATTGTGGTGCTGGTCAAAACCGGAGCCGCAACTTTCTTCCCAGTAGCCTTTATATTGATCTGATATACTGTCGGTAAAGGGGCATAAGCCCCAACAAAACAACAAGAGATCTTGGAATTGAGTGTTGGGTCAGACAATGATTCAGATGTGAAAGAAATGGAGGGATAAACTGACAGAATTGAATAATTAGGTGTTCTGATTGGGGACTTTCGAAATATCTCTCTTTTAGATGGGGGATTATGTGACCTTCATTTATTAAGACTGCTAGCGGATCTCGATGATGCAATGGTTAACTCGTGTGTCCGGTTAGCAATATGTCCCAGTCGGATGATGATAAAAGTTCATAGAAACAAAATATCAAAACACAAAAGAACGTGATATAACTGTGAGATTTAAGTTCGGGGACAAATCTATCTCGAAGAGGAAAATAGGAGTCTTCCAATGACGGATCTAGCACTTGCAGGGCCCCAAGTGAATCCTAGGTTTGAGGCCTCAATGTTCTAAATACTAAGTAATGATATCAGATTAATTTATTACTTAATTTGAATATTTAGTTTTTCAAATAAAAAGACACGGTGACACATTTCATTTCAGTGATTCATTTTTTAGTGAGAATCACGCTGTGAATGATTCACCCTTTGTTTACATCGTCAAAGCGCGATGACGCTTCATTAGAATCCAAATATCTCTAAAACTATTGAATTAACAAAATAAGTGTACGCAGAAAAAATTATCAGTTTTCGAAGCTCTTTCCAAATATGTAACATTTATGTACTTTCATGAGAAAAAAAAAAGCACCGATTCCTGTATATTTGTCGGCCATTTTTTTTCCAGGATTGGTCCACCCGGTCGCGTTACGGTCACGTGATCTCGACATCCCCTTCTGTCTCTTCATTAATATAGATAAAAAAAATCGCAGAACGTATTTCTTTTTGAAACTGTTAAATTTCGGAGGCCTCTGACAATCGGTGTGTCAGAGGCCTCCGGGGATCATCCATTGGACATAGGATTCATTGGATAGGATTCATTGGATAGGATCCATTGGATAGGATCCGCCATTGGACGGTCCTCTGATTAATTTGATTGATGAAGTTTTAAGAAGTCACTGAAGGATTTGAGCGTCTGGCCTTTTCTCACCGAGGAAAAATTTAAATATCTTAAAAAATATTCATATTTTGAATAAAACATGCATCAGTTTTATTAAATAACTAGCTGAAAACCCGCACTTCGCTACGGAGTACATTCAAATGAAATACAGCGGTCAATGTATGCAATTAATGCCTAAAAAAAATGTATATGTATATATTTATAATAAATACGATGATCAATATATACAATTGATGCAGAAAAAAAATATATATTTATAAAAAAATCGTAAGGGATATTTTTATAGACAAAATAATGTCCAATCGTCTGCACATTAGCAAGAAAAAAAATATTTTTTGTCTATTTAGTTGTTATGCACGTGACGATAAATTTATTTAAAGTACCAGAATAAGAAATCACGTGATCAGCATTTAATAAATTAAATTCTAAAAATTAATCTTTAAAAATTCACCAAAAATCAGAAAATAGAGGTAAAGATTAGAAAAAGATCTCATTTTAAAGGAATTTTTATGATCTTTCTCGTGATATAAATTTTATAACCCTCAAGTTATTATTTTAAATGCAAACTTAAAAAAGTTACTAAAACAGCTTAAAAATTTAATTTAAAAAAATTTAAGAAGAATTTTTCAAAAATCTGTCTTAGTGCACCCTTACACTATAAGAAGAATCGCCACTAAACCGCTGGACCTAAAGGGCTGAAATTTTGTATGGCGATTCTTCTAATAGTGTAAGGGTGCACTAAGAAAGATTTTTCAAAAATTCTTCTTAGATTTTTTAAAATAAAATTTTAAGCTGTTTTTTAAACTTTTTTTTACGTTTGCATTTAAAATAATACATTGAGGGTTATAAATTATATCACGAGAAAGATCATAAAAATTCCTTCAAATCAAATGTTTTTCGAATTTTTACCTCCATTTCCTGAGTTTTGGTGAATTTTTAAAGATTAATTTTTATAATTTAATTTATTAAATGCTGATCACGTGATTTCTTATTCTGGTACTTTAAATAAATTTATCGTCACGTGCAAAAAAAAAAAACAAAAAAATATTTTTTTCTTGCTAATGCGGCAGACGATTGGACTTTAATTTGTCTATAAAAATATCCCTTACGATTTTTTTTATAATTATTTTTTTTTACATCAATTGTATACATTGATCATCGTCGTGTTTATTATAAATATATATATATATATATTTTTTTTTTTTGGAATTAATTGCATACATTGACCGTTCTATTTAATTTCAATGTACTCAATAGCGAAGCGCGGGTTTTCAGCTAGTACATGTATAAACATAAATAAAAGTGGTACAAATATCTCATCTATATATAAACAGTTCCGTAACTGACTCATTCATTCATTCATTCATTCATTCATTCACTGACTGACTGACATACAACGTACAGACCAAACCGCTGGACCTAAAGGGCTGAAATTTTGCATGGCGATTCTTCTTATAGTGTAGGGGTGCACTAAGAGAGATTTTTGAAAAATTCTTCTTAGATTTTTTAAAATTAAATTTTTAAGCTGTTTTTTTTACTTTTTTTAAGTTTGCATTTAAAATAATAATTTTAGGGTTATAAAATTTATATCAGGAGAAAGATCATAAAAATTCCTTTAAAATGAAATCTTTTCGAATCTTTACCTTCATTTCCTGATTTTTGGTGAATTTTTAAAGATTAATTTTTAGAATTTAATTTATTAAATGCTGATCACGTGACTTCTTTTTCTGGTACTTTAAATAAATTTATCGTCACGTGCATAAAAACTAAATAGACAAAAAATAATTTTTTTTTTCTTGCTAATGCGGCGACGATTCGACATTATCCAAAAAAATATTAAAATACAGTAAAAGAAATGTTCTAGAAACTGTACTATATTACCTGTACTATATTC
Organism: Dolomedes plantarius; assembly: GCA_907164885.2. NCBI lineage: Eukaryota > Metazoa > Arthropoda > Arachnida > Araneae > Dolomedidae > Dolomedes > Dolomedes plantarius. The sequence goes on from CAJRAI020000037.1 coordinate 4,516, forward strand.
TTTAGTATTCTTTATATTAGATTTAATTTGAATATCTTCTTCTACATTATTTTGTCTATAAAATATCCCTTACGATTTTTTTATAAATGTATTCTTTTTACATCAATTGTATACATTTATCGTCGTATTTATTATATATATATATATATATATATATATATATATAGGCATTAATTGCATACATTGACCGTTGTATTTAATTTGAATGTACTCCGTAGCGAAGTGCGGGTTTTCAGCTAGTTTTTTATAAATCTGCCTTACAACCATCATTGCACTCAACGTATCATCATTGAGTCGGCTTCAGAGTTTATTAGCAAAGAGACCCATTACAGAAAATGCTCATTCTGCTTCCACCGAAGTTGGTCGAATTGTTGTTAAAAACCTGAAAAGTTTATCTAGAATTTCAGGCCGGCTTTTTCCTGCCCGAAACAACTGAATTTCTTTTCTTATGATATATGAACCAGATTTTGATTTTTTATGATTTTCCTTATTATCATTCTCCTGCTGAAACATACTCAGCTCATCGGATAGGGACATTTGTTTAGTACAAGCACCAATACTCGCAGCATCATCTTCAATTCTATCTTTAACTCCCACCTCAACTGCTACTTCTGGTTCAGACTCAGACCCATTATAATTTACGCTAAACAATCGTTTTATTGAGGTTGTTGCCAGATCAAATATTTTGTTTTTAAAAATTTTACTACCAAACTCATCATATGCTTGGTCTTGGTTCCAAATTAAGGAATATAATTGGTATTCTACTGTATTAGATAAATAACTAATTCCCCGGATTTACATTAAAAATTCCCCGGGTTTCGGGTTCATAAAATCTTTGAGAAACCCGGGTTTTCGGGTTCGGGGAAACCCGGGTCAAAAACCCTAATTCACAGTCGCACTCTTCGTTACCAAGAACCGACATCCTCACAACGGCCTGATTGCCTGGGAGCAAGCCACACCAATCTGACTCCGGCCCCTCGGCTTAAATAATAATTATAAAGACAAAGCTAAACACATAAAGGAGTTCTGTTTAAGAGTTACCATGTCTGAATATTTGGTACTTGGTCTAAAAACTCCCTCATTTGTTCGCAATTCAGTTTTTACTGTTTCATCATTCCCAACCAATGTTTTTATATACATGTAAAATGATACCCAAAACTGATAACATATTTATGAGAAGCATGAGCAATGGTTGGTTGCATGATGAATACTGGTAAGAATCTATGTAATTTTGAAATTAAAAAAATGAAAGTTAATGTTATCAGATATATTGAAGATTTTGAATCTTAAATATTCTGAACACGATATAGAACATTTTTGCAAAGAATTACTTGACATTTTCTACAGATTAAGAAATGCGATTCTGCACAACTCGTATTAAAAAAATTCACTGTGAAAACCAGGAAATAGTAATTTAGTACAAGAAAAGGAAACATTTGAGGGTGCATCCACTTTGTATCATTTAACTTTATCTCGAATCAAGATCTTCAAGAGGCAAATGTGGATGGTATACTGTATCGTATCAGCGTATCGAAATTAGATACGGTGGTACGATCATGAGATCTTAGAGCCCGTCTTTTGCAGGGATATTAAAGGAACGATGCATCAGTATGGGTCATTTGCAGATGTGCTATGATGGAAAGAAAAATGACAGTGGGAAATGATACAGATGAGGCTAACAACAAGGCCTTGTGCGTGTCATCTCTTTGCCTCCTGATACCCCATGCGAACGATTAACTGATAAGAGTTAACCATTAAAATAGGAAAATCTTTCCATAGCTATCATTTACAGTAAGTATTAACCTGTAAGTACTTGGCGTTTTTGACCAAAGTGCGAAAACCTTCAAATGGGAAAACTATCAAGTTCCTTAATACTATAAGCCAATGATTCTCAACCACTGTGCCTCGGCACTTTAGTGTGCCGCAAGATTCTTGAAGTGTGCTTCTACTGCGAATTATTGCTATGATATTTTTACAAAATATATTATGGGTAAATCAGTCAATTATCCAAGTAAAATTCTTTTATATTTATCTTATTGTTAGTGTACCGCCAAATTTTTAATTTATTAAAAGTGTACCGTGGTGAAAAAAGGTTGAGAATCACTATAAGCCCTGCACGACAGAGATGTGGCTAACTGTTTGAGTAAAAGAACGTAGATTTTCCTGATTGACATTACGATTTCTTTTTTAATTTGGGAATTTGTAACTTCATGTTGTTTTTGAGGAAATCGAACCACGTTATAACTGGTAAAAATGCTCAAAATTTTTGTGCTGGTCAGTTCTATAAGATCTTTCATCAGAAATGTTCAGAAAGTCCGAATTAAACAATTTTCCGAATCATTAAAAATTTTCTAAAATGTCATGGAACGAATTAGAAATTATTATATCTTGTATTATCGTGTCCATTTTCGATAGGCAGTCACGATACAGACCACACTGTCTCCATTTGTCCGTTTATGATGCAAATCTTGATACGGACACGATTAATCGAATACAATATGGACAACGATACGATTTAACGGATACTGATACAATATGGATGATCCCTACGAAGCTTTCATTTGCCACATAAAATAACATTTCCCAATGAATGGTTTTCACGGTAAATATATTTTTCATTATGCATGGAAATAATTTGTCCAGAATCGCATTCAATTATCTGGGGAAATTATTTGATAGTGATTTATTAAACAAAAAAACAAAATTCAAGTCTACACTAAAGAAAAAAATATGGAAAAGGTTTTTTAGTATTAGAGTGGATTTGGTGTATAGGTATGTGAATTATAAACCAACATTACATAAAAAAGTTAAGGAAGTGGCCGAGATCTATTGATCAAGTAATTTGGCACTATGCATTGATAATTACGAAGGATTTTGGACAAATCGTTAACCGAGAAGAAAAGGATTTCAACACCTTTGTCCTTAACTGGCCGTTTTTCTTAAACTTTGATGGCAGTTCGACGCACTCATCCTTCAAAAGTCCTCTAAGATGTTTTTCTTCTATTCATTCATATGTAACACTTTAGTTTAGAGAAGCCGTAGTGATTAAAAGCAGAAAGTGCGAAAGAAAGACAAAGCAGCTTATCACTTACACCAATAACCTATGGCCGTTCCATTGCAAGAAAAGTATGCCAAACTTTTCTTGCAATGGAACACTTCGTAAATCCTGAAATAATAACGGAACACCTTATTTGTTTTGTAGGGTATGTAGTAACACATAGTCAATAAAAATTTTTAAAAATGAGGAAAAAAATTAATTGTTTATTTAGTATTTAGTAATTATTTAAATTTTAAAACATTGCACATAAAATATTGTAAAGTTATTAATGATTTCGATGATGTTGGGTCCTTGAATTGCATTTTTTTATATCAGACAGATCATAACTATGCTAAACATGACCCTGACTAATTAAAATAACTATATGCATGAATACTTAATTTTAGACATTTTAGACCATTAATCAGTCAAAAATGTTTGAGTTTCTTGTAGCCCTTGCAGGATGTAAAACAACTCCAGTGTTCCACGGAACTTAGTTTGGGAAATCCCGGTCTATCGTATCACTTTTAAAATTACTTATTTAATGCTAATAAAGAAAGGATTTATGAGAGCGACTTATGCTTACGACATAAATGGTTATAGAATGCTTACGTCTTAAACTTTACTATAAAAAATACTACATTCAGATTAATATTAGAAACAGATTGGGATGTTTTGCAAGAAATGTAATTAAGTAGACATGTATTGTCCAAGAAACAAAATGGTGGATGGAACATCGGGTCAGGATTCGCAGAGAGACTATTCTAGACAGCGTTGCATGCAGCGTATTCTGTTTTTATTTTCCAACTGCATATTAAGAAGAAGAGGAACTAATTAATTAATTGTGCAATGGGTGAATCTAGTTTGAAAAATAAACACGTATATCAGCTCTACTAAATGATTATAAAACATCTTTATGATGGTAATTAGGATAGCGTGATACTCTTTCTTCTGTGCAAACACCTACAACTTATAATGGGCCTGGATTTTGAACACAGTTACGGTATGAAAAGCGTATGTATAATTAAATGAAAGTATGTGTTCTTGTATAATTTTATCATTCGCTCGAAATTAATAGTGAGTTAAGGCTGTATTTTTCCAAAGAATGAAGAGCATTCAAGGAAAATGAATGGTTCTTTTTAGTTCGGATTATTGTTTATGCTTTAGTGTGTGTGTGTACACTTTAAAATAACGAAATTCACGAAAAGTTTTAATGAATGCGTTTAACGCGTGTATCAGTTACGTTCCTGAAGGTTTTAATTGAATTTAATTTATTCACTTTTGCTTACAAAAGTTCGGGGAAGAACTAAATTGCTGTTTTAGTTAGTGGTAACAGACATTTTAAAAATAATTCTAATATTAGAGAGATGTTGATATTTGCGCACATTCAAACATTCTGTCTCTACGTATTAGAAAAAGTTGTCTGAAAGAAGCATGCCATACTACGGCGATCTTGCAAAATACACATTGCTTTATGTCCTGTACAGTTTGTTTTCCTACTACATTTTAGCATTTTTTGGTGATTTTTTTCCTAAGTTCCGGATAGAAACTCCGATTCGAGTTTCCACAGACTATATATCTGCATGGTGCAATGTCATTGTTGTCTGGAACAAGAATGCCATATTATGGCGATCTTGCAAACTATACATACATACATATATATATATATATATATATATATATATATTATATATAGATATATATATATATATATATACATATATATACATACATACAAACAACATACATACATATATATATATATATATATATATATACATAACATACATATATATATATATACATACATACATACATATATATCTACATACATCAAACTACATACTATATATATATATATATAATAGATATATATTATATATATACATACATACAACATACATATATATATAATATATACATACATACATACATACATATATATATATATATATACAAGTACATACATACTATATATTATATATATATATATATATATATATATATTATACATACATACATACTACATATATATATATACATACATACATACATACATACATACATATATATATATATATATCTATAATACATACATACATACTACATATATATATATATATATATATATTATAATATATATATATATATATCTATATATATATATATATATATATACATATATAATATATATACATATATATATATATATATATATATATATATATATACATATATACATACATATTATAATATTATTATATATATATATAATATCATACATACATATATTATATATATATATACATATATACATACATACATATATATATATATATATACATATATATATATATATATATATATATATAGATATATATATATATATATATATATATATACTATATATATATATATAACATACCTGCCCATATTGCTTTTTCTTCTGTACAGTTTGTTTTCTTACTACCTTGACAGTACTCATTTTAGCGGCTGGCGATTTTTTCGTCCGTTCCAGAAAGACACTTTGATTCCAGTTTTCACAAAATACTAAAAGTGCATAATGCAACGTACAAATGATGCAAATCAATAGGCTGAAACGGGAGAGGTCTCGCAGCTTTAATCGACACAATATATTTCTTTAATGAATTAGATCACTATACGATAAACTATGTATATGTATGTTTGAATTAAATAAATTATTTTTAAAAATAAGTATTTGTATGATCGTACAGTTCAAAAAACGCCATCAGGAAAAAAAAAATTTACAAAATCAATGTTTCATATATTTTCATTATATATATATATATTTTCATTTGATTATTTTCATTTTTCGTGATTTGTATCACGAAATGATTTTCATGATTCGAATCAATTTTGTTTTCAAAATTCTGTATGAATGGAGTATTTTGAAAAGAGTTAGGTAAATGCTTAATTACTTTTATCGACTGTATACTTTAAACGTAGTTATTAAACAAGAAAATTGCTCCCCCTTTAAATTGTTTTTTCTTCTCCTCGCTGGAAGCGCAATTTCAGATTGATGAAATCTCGTCCAGTGCTAGCTACAGTAGAACCAAAAAATCACGATGCATTACCCCACCATGAAGTTTGCGGCAGAAAAGAACCGACCAAGAATCTCCTCACTTTGCAGCGAGCAATCTCCGGGAATCAAAAGTCATTTGCGGCATTTCAGTTTTTAAAAATTTTATTCCATTACGCGGAAGAGAAAATTATTATCATATCCCTAAAATTCAGAAATTAAAGTCACCATCAATTCAACTTTTCCATTTGATAAACTACGGCAAAAGTAGCACCCGCCTACCACCTCACGCGATGTTTTTTTTTTAAAAAAAAACAACATCAAGAAATCTAATTTTACGGAGGCCTTACGCGAGGTAACTTCTGCATTCCAAACCTTAGAGTTTTTTTTCCCGATTAATCATATTAACTATCTAAAAACTGAATTTACTCCGCATTTAATCATAAAATAAGGAAATTCTGATTTTAATTTATTGAATGCATTATGTTTATTCCCCCCCCCCCCCCCCCGCGCGCCCTCCTCGAATGTTATTTCAAAACTTTTTACGCAGAGAGCTTTTTTTTCGAAATTGTTTCGCCTCTCATATATTTTTTCCCCTCTTCTGCGTAAAAACCGCAAATTCATATAGCAAAGCGTAAATTTTTCTTGAAGAGAGAAAAATAAAATAGATGAGCTACAGTATTTGATGCAACAGAATACGGTCAGAATGGGGGGGGGGGGGGGATTAGGTTAAAAACGTGATATTTGTTGTATCAGCTTCTAAGAGATAGAAAAATGACTAATAGTAGAACAGCTACTTTAAAAAAAACAACCAAAACCATGGCGACCAGATCTTGCCTTTGTATAATTTACTATACACTAGCGTGCCAGGAGATGGGCCGAATGGCTAGGGCGCTGGCGTTCTGTTCAGATCCTGTGGGTTGGAGTCCCACTGTGGGCATGGATGTTTGTAGCCGTTCGGAATCGGCTTTAAACTGTAGGTCCCGGTCTAATTAGTCCTCGTGTAGCAAAAAGTTGACAGTAGCCCTCCAAACCAAACCAAACTACACACTAGCGTAAAAAGCATGCTATTGTGGTTTAAGGTCAGTAAACTTCTTTTATTGCAGGTTACAAGGGTTGCTTGACAAGCCCGTACTACACTGAAATTATTTGGCGATCTCACATGTAGCATGCTTCAAGGCCCTCGTGTCAAACTGTAAACATATTTGAATTAGACAGTGAATGGCAGCCATTTTAGTCTGTCAACTCTTGTTAATACTCACACAATGGAGATAAAGTTGTGTTGTTGTTGTGGTTGGTAATGCGACTTAACCGACGGCAACATCAGGTCAAGTCCCGAAGGCTATGGGGGATGTGTTTTGACTGGCACCACAAGGGTAGGAATCCGACTTGGCCAAAGCACCATTTTGAATCCATTTTGGCCAGTCCCGTCATTTTGAATAGTCAAGTGACAAGACCAGAACACTTGACCCCGCACCTCCAAATGTAATTTTGAGCACATTGGAGCGACGACAGATTTTACGTGCAGCAGCTGCCATTATTGTACACGGAGATAAAATTGTTATGGTGGCTGATAAAACATTAATATTTATAAGAAAAATGACGGCAGAAACTAAACCTATGCTTGGTAAATATTATGGCGAGTCTGCACCTTCACTTAGAATGATTTACAAAGGGTTTGATTTTCGGTGAAGCTGAATGAGCACAACAAATTACAATTAATTTATGTTATCTTAGCCTCCATAACTTATTAGTAGTAAAGTTCACACCATAGCTAATGTTTAAATGTTTATGATAAACTTCCGATTATTAGTTTTAACGATATCCTGGTAATACTGGGAGTTCTGGCATCTTGAGATGACGTTCTTCTCTTTATTTAAAACCCCTCAAATATGTGAATGAACGATGAAACCTTATAGGAACTGATAAAATTTTTAACAAAATATTTTTCAATAATAGAGCTTATTTTAAAACATCTAAACTCATAATATATTCGTCAAAGAATGTTGAACAATTTTTGGAAATCATCTGTTAGGATAGCATCGATTTTGTATAGAAACCAAAGCAATTTTTATCATCCAAAAATTTGATCCCAGACTTAGTGGGTTTTAGCGTTTTACACAATCGTGTGATAAAGCAAATCAATTAGGCATAGAATTTCGAACAATTTTTATTTTTAAACCATGGTGTTAGGATAATATCCATCGAATAGGGAACATAACTTTGAACGAATTTATCATAGAAAAAAATTCTGCTCCAAAATGAAATATTTATAGTTTTGGGCCAATTTTGAACATAGAAAATTTTCAACTTGTTTCTAATTCAATGCCGAACAAATATTTTAGGAAGCTTTTTAAAAATATTTGTTCGGGAAATATTTTGCTTGTAAATTTAATAGTATATATTTATATATAAATCTCTCTCTCTCCTCTCTCTCTCTCTCTAATATATATATATATATCTATATATATATATATATATTTGTGAAGTTTGGTTCTTTTGTATTAAACACTTCAGGCGTTGAACACATGAACAATTTATTCAGAATTAGAAAACAAATATTTTTCACAGATACTGAGATGCCCTACTCGGTGATCCCAGCGAAGTTAAATTGTACATAACTGGTTCCTTATCTTAAAAACAACCTAAAAAAGTATTCCATCTTATAGACTAAAAATATATAGAAGTTGCCATCTTCAGTTATTGTAAAATGAGAATAATACAAACTATAATATCATGCATGCAACAATCTGCGTGCAGGAATCTAGCAAATATTATATTACGTTCATACTGGTAGGCTGAATTTTAACATCATATATATTTATATATATATATATATATAATATATATATATATTATATATATTATAGTATTATATATATATATAAATAATACAACACACACATACACTGCTGGCCACCCAAATTGCAACACCAAGAAAGACAAGAGATATCACAACAAAATTTATTTTGTAGATAACATGTTGACCAAGTATCAAAATGATTAAATTTATAGACTTCTGTGAAGTGTGGTTCCTGCCAAAATCAGTAGCCAGGTAGCCGCCATTGTTGGAGATCACCGCTGCCACACGCCTCGGCATTGATTCAAGAGACTTTGGATGAGTTCTTGTGGGTACAGCAGACCAAGCAGCTTCCACACGTTGCCAAAGTTGATCTGCTGTGGCAGCTGGGGATGGAATCTGGGTCAATCGTAGAGCAACCATGGACCACATGTTTTCTATCGGCGAAAGATCCGGAGAGCGAGGCGGCCAGGGAAGCAATTCAATCTGGCGATTGACGAAGAACCGTTGGACAATGCGTGCCACGTGTGGTCGCGCATTATCCTGTTTGAAATATGGCTGTGGGGCAAGCCCTGAAGGTAAGGAAGGACACAGGCTCCAACACCTCGGAGATGTAGCGCTGGCTGTTTAAAGTACTGGCAATGCGTACTAGAGGTGTGCGAGAGTGATATCCAATACCGCCCCATACCATAATACCCGGTGCAGGACCAGTGTGGCGGTGCATAACGCAGCTGTTTCAGCATCCTCTCTTCACGGTGTCTCCAGACTCGAATGCGACCATCGTGGTGTTGCAGACAGAAACGTGACTCGTCAGTAAAGGCAATTTCATTCCATTCTGCCGTACACATCCTTCTGTCATCGCACCATTGGCGGCGGAGACGTCCTGTGGTTCTGCGTCAAGGGTAGACAAAGCAATGGACGTCTTGCGGACAGACCACTCTGCTGTAAACAGCGTCGAATGGTACGCTAGACACTGGATGATGCGTTATAGACTGTATGTGCTGTGCTATGGTTCGTGATGTGACTGAGCGATCCGTCACTGCCATGCGCACAATTTTGCCTGTCATCACGTGAAGTGGTGCGCTGAGGAGGATGCGACGAACACGCCGGTCCGTCGTACCCTCCTGCATCAACGATCACATATCCGCATTACAGTTGTTTGGTTTCGTCCAACACGACTACCGATTTCCCTGAAAGATAATCCACAATCTCGGTAGGCCACTACCTTCCTCTGTCGAACTCGGATACCTTGATCAAAAGATGATCGCTGTTTTTCGACGGGCATAATTGATCGTATTTTTGAAAAAACCACAAGAAAAACACAATTGCCGAACTTGAAATCGTCGAAAATCTCCAAGCCTTAAATAGCGCTTGAAGTGGCGCCACAGGCGCGCGTGATGTGCGTCTGCGCTGAAAATTCTAATCATTTGCATTATCTCACCCTCCGCTAAGCATGTTGTAAATTCCATGTTATTTGCATGTTTCCTTCAGGGTGTTGCATTTACAGTGGCCAGCAGTGTATATATAGTAGTCCCTTAACGGACACTCCCGAATAGCGGACAGGTATTTTTGAAAAACTTTCAATTATTTTGGCAAACATTTCAAAATTATCTCACAAGCAGCTAAAAATATATGCTTATGCGTCTTTACAACGAACTTTTTCCGACTCCTCCCTTCCGTGCTTGAGACAATGGAATTCGACCCTAAAATGTGCACAATGCATTCTTCTGCCCCATTTTCACCCTTTCTTTCTTCTTATCCTACCAAAACGTCCCGTAACATTCTTGGAATTTAGAGGCACGAAACCTGTTTTGGGGGGCTTCGTCGTTGGTGACTGGTGAGGCTAAAACTTTACTGCGACTTTAGTGCGACAGTGCAAACTGGTTCAGATCGTGTTAAAATGGCGTCGAAAATGAAGAGATTGAATTTGAAAGAAAAAAATTGACGTTTTTGAAGTTGTTGAAAAGGAAAAGCTGGGCGTTCGTAGCCTTGCCGAACGTTTCCACGTTGGTAAAAGGCAATTAGTGTACTTTTGAAGGATAAAGAAGGAATTTGAAAAATACGGTTCCTGAATTCGAACGAAAGTTTGAAACGTCACAACGTGTCTTTTAAATAGATTCGTGGCGAAGAAAAATCTGTAAATTCAAATGAAGTAATAGATTGGATAGGAAAGTTGAAATCGTTGTGGAAAGGATATGATGACAGAGACATTTTCAATGCCGATGAGACTGGCCTCTTTTACTGCGTCCTTCCGGACAAGACCTTATGTTTTAAGTGTGAAAAATGTAGTGGCGGGAAAATTTCAAAAAAGCGATTCACTCTTTTGTTGTGTTACAACATGCTGGGAGACTTCGAAACTCCAGTTGTTATTGGAAAAGCTAAGAAGCCTAGATATTTCACGAACATTGATGTACGAAGACTTACTGTTTCGTTAAAGTCGAATAAGAAAGCGGGGATAACCACTGACATAAGGAGCGATTGGTTGGTGGAGTTAGACAACAAAATGAATAAACAAAAGAGAAAAATCATTCTGTTCATGGACAATGCTACTTATCCTCCTGATGATTTAAAGCTCAAAAATATTAATTTAGTTTTCTTGCCTCCTAACATCACTTCGATGCTACAACCATATATATATATAATATGTCAACTTCATTCGGACACCTGAACCAGATGGCGGCACCTGAAGGTGCAAAGAACTTTCATCGTAACCATGACTGTTTTAAAACAGCTCACCCAGAGAGACAGTAGATGATGTTTGGACGAGGAATCGGTAAAGCCGCTACGACGTTAGACATTAAAAAAGCCTTTATAATGAAGCAGTAACCATTTTATTGTTTGTAATAAAACGTTTTCAACGTGTAAAATATGCGACGACGAATGTCCATTTATGTAATTTGTGCTTTTTTGTTTTCGTCTTGAATTAAATGTTTGTGTTTTGTTAGCCTTTGGGTTTTGTCCGCTAACAACACACCCATCTCTCTTTTACACACACACACACACACACACACACACATATATATGTATATATATATATATATATATATATATATATATATATATACATACACATATATACATACACATATATACATACATACACATATATACATACATACACACACATGCATGCACACACACACACATATATATATATGTATATATACATATATATATATATATATATATATATATGTATATATATATATATATATATATATATATATATATATATATATATATTATATATATATATATATATATGTGTGTGTACATATATACACAAATTTAAATATATAATGTTAAGTGTATAATGATAAATCTATTGATTTTATACATAGAAACATAAATTTAAACAAATTTTATTAAAAAACGTAATCCTAAATTACATATTTTAGTGTGTTTTGCGAAATTTTAGTTTGGCCCCTACCATATCAAAAAGTCTTATTTCCATCTCACAATTTAACAAGTGTATTTTTCAAAGAAATCGACCTACACAATATTTAGCAGTTGGGACAGTGTTAGGTTTAACGCGAAGCATTCGTAACACGTCCCTAAGAGAATATATGCTAGGCAAGTGAAAGGAAAGGGGAAGTGAAACATATTTAAACGGAGTTTTTAAAGAAGTTTTAACGTGTCTTAGTACATACATCACAGCATCGAAATTTGCAGTTCAGTAATTGAGTTTACAGGATAAAATATGCAAAAGCATTGAAACTTAAACATTTTATACACAATGCCCTATCTAATTATGTTATCATACTTACAGATTTAGTTTTAATATTGGATCAACGTTCAAACAATCGTCAAAAAAATCAATGAAAAATTGCTTTTTTGGTGTAAAATCTGTCTGTTATACCCTTTTAAATATCTTGTTAAAGTATTAAGCACTTGGTGATAACAATAAGGGCTTTTGTACAGATGAAGTACCATCATCTTGTATTTTTTTTCCTAATATTGGTCATAAGAGCGACATTATAAAAAATTTTGTCTTGGATTCTCTTTTAATGTCAGAACAATTTATGTCAATGACAGTTAACTAGTTGTGATACCGATAAATAACGTCTCTCTTGTTCAACATATTTGTTGGCTTCATATTACTGTAGTT